>NGKF01000009.1:1131826-1142650 GCA_002162555.1 Monilinia aucupariae
TACTTCTTTTTTTTTTTTTAATTCTTTTGAGTTATCCCTGGGATATTCTCTTTGCACCCTTATTCCCCTTTCTCATTGCCCTTACTATTGCCTTTCGCCCCTCCGTTCCCCCTCTCCCTACTCCTCCGATTCTCTCCCCTCCCGTTCTTCCCAAACCAGTTCTAGCGAAAGTAATAATAAAAATAAAGATAAGGATTAAAATGAAGATAAGGATAAAGATTTTTTGCTTTATCAAAAAATAAATACTATAATCACTTTAACAATATATTACTTATATTTCATAGGATTTTGATGGGGATTTTGGTTTTAATTCTTTAAAAGTTAAATATAATGATGAATTAAGCAATAAAGGGTTTAAAATAGTATCTTCCACTTTTGTTATTTCTCTCACAATAACTCTCTGTACCCCCGCCAAAAAGATTTGATTTAAAAGGCTAAAAAATCCTTATTTGTATGTATAATGTATAAAATCGCTAATCGCTAAACAAAAAGATAGGATTTGCTATAAAAACGCAGATTCCCAAAAAGTTTAATATTATCGGTGCTTTATACATATATATCAACCTTTACCAATGCATTTGCATATAATAGCAAATAATTTCTTGACCGCGAAGATCAATAACAACAAAAAAGTATAATATTTTTTTTTCGCTTTATATTATAATTGTTAACTATATAACTATAGAAAATAAAATATCTTTAAATTGTTTTTCGAAATGTTTTGAAATATATTGATTTTTAAATAGTTTCGAAACTAGTGCGGGGTATATTTACATTGAAAACGAATTCCTTTAAAAGCGAGTATGCTTTAAAGGATTATTTTACAATAATAAAGATAAAAAGGAAAAGAAAGAAAAAGAAAATAAATAATAATAATAGTAAAGTTGCTTAAAGGTAAGTTTTTTTAAGATAAAAGTAAAAAATAAAGGTTGAAGTAGTAAGGTATAAGGGAAATATTATAATATTAATTTGTATAAATACCATATGATTACTAATCATTCGATAATCTTTATAATTCGATCCTTAATGTTTTGTATATTAATTAGTTTAACAAAGTGTTCAAACTTTTGTTTAGTAAAATTCTTAGTAAGCTTATTTGCCGGTATATCGGTAATTGGTAAATATATGATTAAGAATCGTTTATTAGCGTATTCTTAACGAAGCCATATATTCTGAATATCTATATACCTAAGTTTAGTAGAGATTCTTTTATTCTCACTAATTATTAATCGGATCGTTTGAGTATTATCGCAAAAGATATTAATAAGCTCTTTTACTAATACCTTAATCTTTTTTAAAAACCGCAATATTGCTATTGCCTTTTTAATCGATCTTTCTACATTTAAAAATTCTGCTTTTATAATCGAGGTAATAACTGTATTTTGTTTTGTAGCTTTTCATACAATAGTATTACTATACAATATGATTATATAGCCTTAAAAGGATCTTTAAGTAACCATATTATTTGCAAAGAAAGTATTTGAAAAGATTATCATTTGAGGTATATAATTATCCTTATAGCAAATTAAGAAATACTAAAATCCGTATAAATATATAATACAATAATTTGTTGTTATAAAATGATTCTTTGAAAGGTTAATATTATATTCGCTTAGTTTGGAAAAAGGGAACGTTAAATCAGCTCTAATTGTTATGGTCGAATACAAGATTGATTCAACTTTTTCCTAATATTCCTTTACTTTAAAAAGAAAAGCTATATCCTTATTCTTCTCAAATACTATAATTGGAAATGGTATAATTGCTCTTCCCTTTGTAAAACCAAACTTGTAAACGATCTTATCGATATAAATATCGTGTATTAACTACAATTTCTTAAATTGTTAATTTTTAATAATTCGAATCTTTAGAAACTATTAAGTATCATCAAGATTTCTAAGTTTATATCTAGTTTTAATTTTATTAATTATTTGATCCTTTTGATGTTTATACCTCTTATAATAAATCACTTAAATATCGTCAATAAAGAATAAAATGAATACATAGAAATCAAAAAATATAAAAATATAAGGCTTTTCTTTGTACTTTACTATTTTCAGGTTAGTGAATATACTTATGAACTTTTTATACCAAAATGCAAGAGAGTTTCTTAAACCATACAACGTATAATCGAAAATAATGGATTTACCAGGTACTTTATACCTATCTGATATATAACATATAACTAAATTTCCAATAAGATTTCGAGATACATTAACAAAAGCATTTACAATGTTATATTATTTCGTTTCAAAATTATTTTTCGTTATTATTGTCATTATTATACGAAAGGATCGCGCGGTAAATATAATTATATAAATCAATTCGATTATTACTATATTCTAAAGATCTTCTTTAACCATTAATCATTTATTTATTTATTTATTTATTATGTTTAACGTCTATATAAGCTAACTAGACTCTTAACCTTTTAAAGAGTATTAAAGACGGGTGATACATTAATGAATCGTAGATTCAAGAGCTTACCATTTAGATATGTATTGTACAATATTGTTAGATTGAAGCATTAAGGCCGCTTCTTTTTGGCGATCTTTTACAACTCTAGTTTTGTTAAACAATTTCTTTCCGTTGTTTAAAAGAACGTTCTATATTGAAAAGGTTAGCCTTTATTTGTTATATTTAAAAAGAGTAAATATCAAATTATATAGCAATCGCATTGATAAAGAACGTTAAAAAAGTAATTGTTATGTTAGATTGCAATCTTTGTATTGTTGTATAAAGTATTGTATTGTGCTTTATAGGTTACGCTTTAGATTAGGTTTTAAAATGAAGCAAAAAATAAAAAAAAGGAGGGAGGGGTAAGGAAAAAGTTGAATAAAGCGTTGTATTGAATATTATCTGAAGTATCGCTAGGTTTTTGGTTGCAAAATATAAAATATTATATTATTGTAATAAAACGCTTAAACTTTTTTGGAAGAGCAAAAAGTTATCGTATATAATCGTACTTTTCCTAAGCGATCGTTGGTAGGCAAGCAGGTTTAAGCGATTATGAATAGAACCTTTTGATAGAGATCTTGCAAAAGACAAAATGCTTAAAGGTTTTAACTTTATCGTATGGGCAATGAGTTTCTATATCTTTGTGTTTGAAACATTTGTAATAAGCTTCAAAATCGCTATATCTAAATCGCAACGCAAATAGTTTATATAATGTTAATCTAGCAAATTTAAGCTTTGTAAGCTTTTTAAGCATATAATTTAATTATTATTTGCGGTATTCTTTTGTTAGCGTAGACTTGTTTTTGCTCTACTAATCGTTCGTCGCATTATAAATTAAGTTTTATACTATCAAATCTATTCCGTTGATCGTTGATTGCGCGATGAACTCTGGGTTTATTATATTGCTTTTTGCATTTGCGTTTGTTAGTTTATTTGTTGTTTTATTGCTGGTAATCCTTTAATGTTTAGGGGACCATTATATTTTAACCGTATACTAATCGATAAATTTATGACTTTCTAGAAACGCTCATTATAAAGTATTCGAAATATTCGTATATTTACATTATATTATTGATATATTATCAATGCATAGTTATTGTTGTATATCCATAGTGATTAATAACATTAATGCTTTTTAAAGCTTTTTTAAAGCGTTTATCGTTTTTGCGTTAAAAATATACAAAAGTATATTAATTGCTCTTTTGTTAATAGCAGCAAGCTTTTGCTTTTGGTAGATTGTATAATCGTAATCCATATACTTACCCGCGTTGTTATATAACTCCGATTTGTTGAAGAAAATGGTAATTGTGTTGAAGGATAAAGTATTCCACTATTTAATAAAGCTAATTATTGCCATTACTTTGTTTATCCTTTTTATAAAGTTTGTTTTACACTTGGGAATATAGTACGGAAAGGAAAGGATTAAGTAGGAAGCTTTCGAAAGTAATTGGTCCGTTGTTTGTAGCTTTGTATTGTTCTATATACAATGACCCGATGTAATTAAATGCACAATAAACAAGTAATTTGCGTTAAATCTTTTAAATCGTAAAGCTATATTAATACAAATATATTCTAAAGTTACTTTATAGATAGAAAAGCTTGCATTGCATAAACTAACTATTATAAATATAGTTCTTTAGATTAGTAGAGTACCTTTTACTGCAAGATTAATTATTTTGTTCGTTTTCGTTATATGTAACCCTATTCGTATGCTTATTGTAGTACTTTGTAAATAGTTGTTATCTGCGTTTACTTTTGTTTATTCCGGGTACTACGTTTTTGCTTTGTACAGCAACGAAAGCAATACATATATAATCGTAGCCTTCTATAAAGAAACCGCAGGGGGCTTGTATTGTATATTGGCAAAGTGTTTGATATACAATACAACCTTTTGTGTTTTTTTTATACATTTTGCAATATACCTTTTAAACATAAACTTGCGATTAAACCATACTCTTAACCATCTAAACATCAACTATTTTGTATTGTCTGGTACGTTTAATATAGATTGTATGGTTAGTATAAAGGAGATGACCATTTTCGAGGCGTGAACGTAATGTTTACGAGTAAAATGCATTATCTTTAATTTTTTTGATGTAAAAGCGATTTTATTGGCCGCTTCTTATGCTTTAATTTATTATACATTCTATATAATCGTTGTAGTGTTCTTTTTCAGTGTATTGCTCATTCTGTAGAATGCGATGTTGTTTATGTACTTAAAGTAAAGAGCTTGATCTTAGTTTAAAAGCTTTACTAAGTAAAGTATATAAAACATTGGAGATAGGGGTAAGCTTTAAAGAGTACTATATTGTACCCGGGATTTGTTTATATAAATATTTTTAAGTTTAATCATTATTTTGCGTTTTTGTAGGAACAATTAAATCATTTTTAAAAAAGTAATAAACTAATTTTGATTTTGTATTTGTTTTAATAGTTGTTAAAGTAATAATGTATCGAATGCTTTTTATATATCTATTATAATTAGTATAACCTTTCGCTTTTTAACAAAAGCGTATTCTATATTGTATACAAATACTATGACCAAATCCATAGCCAAACGCTTAAACAAAGCTCTGTAGTATTACGGGCTCAATGTACCATACGTTAGCGACATCCATACTATTCATTTTGCAATAATTCGTTCCAAGCTTTTGCTTATATAGGATAGTAAAATTATTAAGCGCTATAAACGAATAAAGCTCTTATTTTTCTTGTCAACTTTGAATAACATTATTATTTTAATTAATCGCTAAACTTTGAAGTAATAGCTTCTTTTAAAACAATATTCGAAAAGATTATATATATAATTTTTAACGCTACCCTAGCAAACTTTCAAAAGCTAAATCATAATCTTATCTATTCCCAATAAAATGTTTGAAACCCTAATAATATTCTGTTTTACTTTTTTGAAAAAAACAATGATATCTTAAAGAAAAATAAAGGTATAGTTTTCCAATATTGGATCCGTTTTTAAATTGTCCGTACTATCGTATTTATACAGCATTTTATCCAAAAAAGTCTACGCTTTTTCTTTTGTGCTTTTAATTGATTGACTGTTTACTACAAACGATAAAGCTTTAAAAAAGGAAATTGCTTTATATTAGCCTATCACTTGATACAAATCCGAATCATTTAACGCATTATCGATTATTCTTCTCCAATATTCCTTTTTTGCTTTATGTATTACGTTGAATATCTATTTCCTATCTTCGAAGGTTTTATTGAAGCGTTTATATAAACTATACGCTTTTGCGTTTTTGTTGATTCATTAAAGCGCTAAACGCGTTTGATTGCTCGCCGACCGCCTTACAATCTGTATTACTTGTTGAAATAGATTTATAAGCTGTTTTATTGTTGTTTCAAGCTTGGTATTTGTAATAACATATTTGACTTTCGATAATTAATACGCTCCGCTTTTTATAAAACTAGCAAAAGTATATAAATCGTCTTTAATGATTTTATATTTAATACGTTTACCGAGTATTGTTCTTTGCTTTGGGATAATAGTGATTTATATATAATGATCCGATTCGTAATTTATATCCCGATGTATAATCGTCTTCGCAAAGGGTATATTAAAGAAAGTAAGGTTGATTACATACCCTACACGATGAATAGATATCCCTACCTTGTTTATAAAATCCATATCAATATTTTAGGATTATTTAGAAAATATAACCTTTTAAATAGTTGATAATATTCTTAGTTTGTAAATATTATATTTTGCATTGAAATCTTTTTCGATTAGTATATAAAGCTCCGGGGTAATGCTTACCGTATAGTTTATTATTGTAGTAATATTGGGTTTATAATAGATGTTTATTATATAGTAATTGTTTACTTTAAATTATACTATATTTCTATTACATTCCCTCCGTCGTTATTGCGTTTATAATATAGTACTCTGTCGTATATATAATATAGTCTTTGGCCTTTTGGTTTTCTTTTTTATCGTCTTTTTCGATTCCTACAAATTGTAAAGAACGTAATACTTATACATCGAATAATTCTGTATTTTGATGCTTGAAAAGCTTCAAAGTTCTTAAATATAAACCACGTTTGTTTCGTTTTTGTAAGCAAGTTGAAGCAATACATTATATACCCCTACGCTTTTCCCTATATTCGTTTATACCATTTGTATATATAGGTTAAAGCTATTCTTGCGGTTTTTGTTGTTGTATTGATTTAAATTGTTATTTATTAAAAAAAGAGGTTTATAGTTTCAATCAATTGTATAATTGCAATAGCGTCATTGTTATTTATATCCATTGTATTTTTTATACATACTTTACACACACTGTTTTGTAACAAAAGCTTAAGGTTCATTTGATTTGAAATTGCTTTAAAGCGTTTTAATATTTTACTTTAAATTGAAAACGTATTTGTTATACACTTTGCACTATTGCCCGCCTTTTTTGGAATTGCTGAAATCTAGATTTTAATACGGATAAACGCTAAAGTCCGAATAGTATTCGGTGGGGCTGTAGTATTTGTAGAGCTTTGCGTACTCTGAATTGTTTGAAAATTTCGAGTACTTGTTTGAAAAATGTACATTGCTTATACAATACTTATAGTTATACCCAAAGTACACACTTTTTGGATTGTTTGGTTGTTTCTATAAATCAATTTCATTTAAACCTTGGTTAGGTTGCATTGCGGTTTGCTTTCGGCTGTACTATAGAGTGTTAGTAGATAGCTTTTATACTTTATTAAGAATGAACCATAGTACTTGTTGCATTTCGCTAATGTTGGGTATAGTTCGTATATTAACCCCTAATACTTAGTTTTCGCAATGCTGCAATTATTGCATTGTATAAGCTTTGTACAACGATAGATATTGCAATAGATTTGATAGTTTTGTTTATAAAACTTTATTTGACTACAAAGAAGTAAAAGAAAGGAGAAAAAGGTAATTTCGAATAAGCGAAAAAGGGAGATTGGGATAATAAAACTTACAATTTAAACGTTTTTTGCTTCATTTTTGAAGCTTTTAAAGTATTTAATTAAAGTATTGCTAGTTTAAATCCATACTTCCCTTTTTACTATTTCTTTAGTAATTTTCATTTGTTCATCAATTGCGTTGAACAAAGTTTTTGGGATTTGTTTTACACAATAGCTATACTATGTTTCAGAGAAATCGAAACATATAGTTTTAATGATTTTGTAGATCTTTAATTTATAAACATTTTTTATTAGAAAATTCTTTACTTTTAAGGATTTAGGATGCAATACTTAGCCCGATTTATATTCTACCATTTTCGGGATATTTTCGTCCTTAATGTTCGGGATAATTTTAATCAAATTCTTTTGAATTAGAAAAAGACTATCGCAGTATAAGCTCGTAAAAAGGGTATATTTAATTAAAATATATTTATCCATTTTCGTTGTTTTAGTAATGGTTTTTTTTGCAAAATTTGTTTTGAAAACTTCATTTTGAAAAGCAGCCGGAGGCCTATCGATTCTAAAGGTTTTGACAATCCCCGTTTAAATTATAGAAAGCAAAATTGTTATTATATTTTTTTTTGCTTTAGAGATTTTAAAGCTTTTTTTGCTTTTGAAGATTATATTTATTGTAAAAGCATTCGCTATATACATTAAAATAGCTTTTTGAATTGGCAGAATAATGTATATCTCTTTTTGAATAAACGTTTTAATAATTCTTTTTAAAGAGTTAACAAATACGTTCATGAATTTACAACAAGTTGTTGTTTATTGTTCGGCTTTTTGTAGAAGCTTATTAATTTTTTAAAGAATTATTAATTTTTTTAATCTTTTGGATACAACAAAAAAGAAAGATATAGGTTTTGTTTTTGTTTTAATTTAAAGCTAAAGAAAGATAAACGAAAGAGGATCGCGTTGTTGTATATGATCGTTGTTGGCCATCCGCATCGTTTTTGTAGCCGTGATAGAGCTTATTTCCGTTATTCGGACTCGAAAAGCGCGTTTTGTATACCTTTTGCGAGCGTTAAAACTTTACAAAGTTCGCAAAGTATCGTTGTATGTATTTATTAGTAATGAAATATATCGCGTCGTCGTTGAATTCAATGCTATTGAAATCCTGTATTTGAAAGTAATAAAAGAAATGATTGTTTCTACAAAGTATTCAATTGTACAGATTTTTTATAACCATTAATCATAATCTATAACAATTAATATAATCGCTTTAATCATTCTTATAAATAAATACTTATTAAAATGGAATAGACTTTGATTTAATCGATATTATTTTAATTTCTTGTTAAATACCTTAATCCTGTAATGTTTTAATCTCGCGGTTATAATCCATTTTGAACCAATGTTCAAATATATAAGTTCTAAAATTATAGAAGAACTTTGATGATAATAATACCGTTGATTTTAATATTCGTAAAAGATTTGTAACCTTAGATTGAATCAAAAACGTAATTATCGGTTTATATTTTATTGCGGTAGCTATTACATTATATATAATGATAAATTTACTATTTTGTTTATTTAGTTTATCCTTTTGTTTATCAAGCTAGAAAGTATTATAGAAATTATTTAATTGTTGAAATCCATTTCTAAATCCGTATAATTGAGCAATTATAGTACCAATGAAGATGTTAGTTTTGTAATAACCATTTGCCCATTAACACAAACGATTTGAATGTTTAATATAATTTGTTGTTTAATACCTTATATAATCGAGGACTATATTAATATCGTTAAACGCATCGAATTTAGTATACTTTTTAGTATTAATATTAAGCTTAAGAATCTTTATTTGTAGGGTACATAATCGTTTAATAGCTTTATTAAATATAAATAGCGAAAGAGATCTTTTAAACGTATTTTTTTTTATAAAAGACAATATTATATCTCCCTTCTCGTTATTAAGAATCGAATAATCATTCGATTTATTGTTTTCGAGAATACTATTTAACGCTAATGTTAATGGTTTTGGTAGAACCGTTGATTCTCTATAACCAGAGTTTATACAAGCTTTTTATAAATTAAAAAAATGCGCGGGCGGCGGCCATTTACGAGGCATCACGGTGAGCACACGGATGGGGTTACGCATAGCGAAAGCGAACAAAATGATCAATCTTGCAACGAAGGGTACTCTACCAATCTAGAGAATTACACTTATAATAGCTAGTTTACACAATATAGGCTTTTTTGCTTGCGAAATGGCTTTAGAATATATTCGTATTAATATAGTTTTACGATTCAAAAAACTTGATGCAAATCATTCGCTTATTGTATATTTGGCTACGCTAAACTATTGTACATAAAACAATATAAAACTACAAACAACAGATCGATTGCTTTCAAAAATTCCCCGTCCAATTTTTTCCTTTTTATATTACATCCCCGGGTATAGAACGGACTTTACAAAAGAAATAGATAAAATAACAACGATGGCTAGCTTTATCAAATAATAAAACATTTTGTTTTTTAACGCGATTATTATCTTCTTTGATAGATCGAAGTTGTACGACGATATAGGTAAGCATATGAGTTATAGTTACGCGATTTATCGAGGGCAAGAGTTCGCTGCTATTGGCAAAGGGGCGATTAATACGCTTTCGCATATTTTTGATGTAAAAGTAATAAACGCTTTGAAAAAGCTTTAAAAAGCATTAATATTATTAACTATTGCGGATATACAACGATGGCTATATATCGATAGTATATCAATGATATAGTGTAAACGCGCGAATATTTTGGATATTTCACAATAAACATTCTTGAAAAACCATTGATTTATTGATTAGTACGCGGTTAAGATAAGATGATCCCCCGGGTACTAAAGGATTACCGGCAATAAGGTAACGGATAGGCTAGCGGATATAGACGCGAAAAGCGATATAGTAGACCTAAGACCGATAGTGTAACCTATAATCAACGGGATAGGATCGATAGTACAAATTTTAATCTGCAATACTACAAACGAGTGGTAAAGTAGGAACAAGTTTACATTAACAAGGGGATATCGCAAATAATAATTAGGCTACAACTTTAAGGAATCTATAGAGTTTAAACTTGCTAGATCAACATTACATCGATTATTGGCGTTGCAATTTGAGCATAATGATTTTGAAGCTTACTATAAATAGTTTAAGTACGAAAACGCAAAGACTCATTGCTTATGCGGCAAGGTCAAAACCCTAGAGCATTTTGTTTATTGCGAAATCTCTATTAGACGATTTTATATGTAGTCTTTAAAGTTTGTTCGCTTTTCGGCGATCGCTCGGGAAGGACACAATTATATACAACAATTTCTCATTCTCCTACAAAAGTTCGAGCGTTTTGTTGCAACAATACGATATTTCACGTTTTGCAATTGAGAGCTTTGCAGCATTTCGAATAGTACTCGACTTAGTGCTCTACCCGACCCCTTCCTTA
>NGKF01000009.1:1142750-1182123 GCA_002162555.1 Monilinia aucupariae
TTTTACCTTTTCTCTATTTCACTTCGGAGCTTAATCTGAAGCGCGATTTATAAAGCACAGTATATCTCTTTGTGTAACAATACAAAAACTGTAATCTAATATAATAATTGTTTATTTTAATATTTTTTATTAATATAGTTGTTATACAATTCGATACTCATTCTCTTTAAATATAATAAGCAAAGGCTAACCTTTTTAATACAGAACACTTTTTTAAATAGTGAAAGAAGGTTGTTCAACAAAGCTAAAGTTGTAAGAGACTATCGGAAGAAAGCGATCTCAATACTTCAATCTAACGATATTGTACAACATATACCTAAATGATAAGCTTCTAAGCCTTCGGCTTATTAATGTATCATCTATCTCCAATACCCTTCGAGAGGTCAAGAGCCTAGCTAGCTTACATAGACGTTAAACATAATAAATAAATAAATAAATTTGTAAATTAATTATTTTAAACAAGTTTTTATCCTTCGCTATAAATACAATCAATAGAGATCTTGGTTTATTAGAAACTAGTATTGATTTGTTAACTCTTATAATTATATCGAGATTTAACGAAATGCTATACTCATTATTATAAATTGAGATAAATAGCGAGGATTCTATTATTAGATTCTTTTGATTCTTTTGATCTTTAATCACCCTCAAAATTGAAAATCTAGAGCGTTTATAATTAAAATTAAAAGTATATATGGTTTCGAGTTTTTTTTGTACAAGTTCTTCGAAAAGTTCATTATCCATATTCTTTAAAATAATGCTATTCAACGATTTTATTTGTTGAATGTTTAGTTTAACAATCAAATCCTTGATTATTTGGATTGGTATAATGTTAATAGTTTTGCTACAAAGATTGTTTCTATAAACAAATCTCTTATCGAATTTAATATTTCGTATAATAATAACTTTATTGAATATAAGAATCCAAATACAAAAGATTATTGTAACAAGAATATATCCGATCAAATATCCAATATATACTTATAGATTAGTTTTATACCATTTTACTTTAATCCCAACTTCTCTTTCCTTATTCAAAAAGTATATACAACAATTATACTTATATATCGCATTTCAATCGAAACAAAGATCGTTAATAATCTTTTGTAATAGTAACAATAAATACCATTTGTAGTATTGCTTAAACCAGGAATTAATCATTTTGTTAAAGTATTTCTAATCCTTTGCTTTTAATAAACTAATATTATAGAGGTATATAGCGGCAAAAACGATTTCTACTTACATTTTATTCAGTAATCCAATTAAAATGCGTATTTTAATCTATTTAGTAATAATTTCTTATTCTACACATTTCGCTTTTTTATTAGGTTTATATATAAAGAAAAAAAAGAGTTTAAATTCTATACTTTTTTCGAAGATTTATTTCTCGAATACAATATTACCTTTGATCTTTATTATGGATGTATCATTGTTTTGTTTAATTACTACAATGTAAAGATTATATTTGCAATAAACCCACGCAACAAAGCTTTTTAAAACTTTAGAAACTTTGTTATACATCTTCTGAATCAATATAAAGGTAAAAATCTTTCCATTGTATATATCCTTAATTATTAGCAACTATAATACTCCATTATAAACACAAAGAAAATCGAACAAATCCTATTAAACCTTATAAAAAGGTTTAAATGATTAATAATTATTAAATAAGCATAAAACAATCTGTTTAATATAAATACATAAACAATCGATACATTTTATTCAAATGATTTTTTTGATCTATATTCTTCTAATTATCCTAATTAAATATTTCAATGTTTCTTTGCTAAGATACCTTAATCTTTTATACTACAAATCGCTTGATTTTAATCGAGGTTTTATTGTTTTGTATAATCGAAAGAAATGTTTATTAATCTTTTGGTTTTTGGTAGGTACTATAATATTTATGTTTATAAGAAAATTAGATTCATCAAAATAGTTAAAATAAGCATTATATTTTAAAAAGATAAGATTATGCTTTTTAATGTATTAAGCAATAATAATACTATTAACCCAATCGTCGATTCTAATAATGACGTTAAAGTCATCAAACTAAATACTTTTATTACAAAAAAAGGTTTTGGATATGAGATTAATATGAAAATCAAGAACAAACGCAATATTAATCAGCGTAAAATCTATATTATTTAGCAAAATTCTTTTGATTATTTTTTCACTACGATTAACCATTAGTAAATTTAATAATCCTACTTTAATATAGTTCGAAATATCGTTAGAAATGTATTTTCTATTTATTAAAAAGCTAATATCGTTAACAATGTATATAATATTACAATTATTCAACAAAATGCAATTTGCTAATATATACATGGAAATAATCATAGGTATGGCAAAAGCGTTAGTACATTCGTTTGGATTGATAATACAAAAAGCAATATTGTAAAGATCCTTTTTTTATAAAAATCCATAAGGTTAATTGGTTTAAATAGTAGAAAGTTATCCTTTTTTGATTAAAATGTTTCGAAGATTGTTATATTTCTTGTTTTTGATGTATTCATTAATTTTTTTAACTTATTTTTCATTAATAGTCCGAGTAGACTATTTAATGCATTTATCGATAAAGATTAGTTTAATTATACAATACTTGTCCGGTTTATAATAATGGTTTGGATCAACTAATTGATTTTCTCTACAAAGACAATGTTAAATGGCGTTATTAATGTTGTTGCCCTTCAATTATCGCTTTGATCCGGATAATTGTTGGAATCCTAGTCTTTAAATAGCAAAGAATCCTTTTGGTAATAGATTACAACCCATCCGATCGGTATAATCAACGAAAAGATTACTGTATTGTTCTAAAGTAATAGTATAGTATCCTTTTTTATCTTCAATATTCAAAGTAATTAGTTATTATTCCGACCAATTTGGGGCTAGTTTGTTGAATACTTCTAGGAATTGTTTATATCTACGAATTTTTTTGATCTTCAGAAGATTATAGATTAATGTTTAAGTATAAAGTAATTTTTACTTTTTATATCATTTAATCGAATCGATTTATCTATTGTATATACTATTTAAATGATCGATATATTTGGTTTAAATAATCCTTAAGATTGTTAAATCAATAGAAGCAATCTTCATATATAAGTAAATAATAATTTATTTCAAGGTACGATCTTGTATAACATTCTAGAAGATTTCCAAGGTATAGAAGGAATCGATTGTAAATATGATCCAATCAAATATATAACGAAAATTACTATGATTTTGATTATATTCACTTTTTTGAATCCTATAGATCTTCTTTATAAATAAGAAAGTCTTTAAAAGATCCTTTAATGTAACAAAAACAAAATCTACAAAAAGTTTAAATTTAAATATTCCATTTATTTCGATGTTAATAGTATATCGATTGTAAGCTTTAAAATCTATAGTATATTGATTATAGCGTTTACAATTTTTTTCAAAAATTATAATGTCTATAGAAAAAGCTTAAAATGAATTAGCGTTTAATTAATTACAAAATTGATAATTGAAAGAGTTTAAAGTATCCGGATCGATATTATTCCAGATATGTTTAGAATAACTAACGTTTTTAAATAATAAATACCAAAAGGACCAATTCGCTCGGCTATTGAAAATGATTTTTGATATAATAAAAAGAATAATTACTAAAAAATAAAGGATAATGGAAATATAATAAAAGATAATTGAGGATCAAAAGGAAAAAAGAAATTGTATAATATCGATATTCGAATTGTAGTTATTGTAAAGATTTTGAGCACAAACTAAGCTTATAACTATTATAGAGAATAGCTACAAATATATAAAAAGATATTTAAAAGGAATAAAAGTATAAATATAAAACAATGATTATATTATTATCTGTTCTTCTAAATACAAAATCCATTTATTTCTTATATATTATATATAAGTGATTATATATAATAATATATGATCACTATATAACTTAGTAATTATAAGGATCTACAATACTCTAATCTATAATATCGATATAAATCATCGTATACTTGTAAACACGGTTTGGATCCTTGTAGAATAACGTATAATAATGCTTTTAACTTTATAAATCAAAAAGTAATTAGTACTCTTATATATTTATTAGAATTAAAGATTAAAAGCCTCCGATAATCCTAATTCCGGCAATCCCAAAAAGGTTAGTAAGCTTATGTATCTATTGCTGAAAGATCCTCAAAAGCGCTGTGTTTGGTAAACACGTGCTTCGATAAAACATGTGCTTCAACAAGCACGTGCGTACCACGCATTTAGCGTGACAATAGTATATTGATTATAGCGTTTACAATTCTCTTCAAAAATCATAATATTCATAGAAAAAGCTTAAAATAAATTAGCGTTTAACTAATCACGAAATTAGTAATTGGAAAAGTTTAAAGTATCCGAATCGATATTGTTCTAGATATATTTAAAATAACTAACGTTTTTGAATGATAAATACCAAAGGGACTAATCCGATCGACTATTAAAAGTGATCTTTGATATAATAAAAAGGATGATTACTAAAGGATAGAAGTATAATAAAAGATAATTAAAGATCAAAAAGAAAAAAGAAATTATATAATATCGATATTCGAATTGTAATTGTTGTAAAGATTTCAAGTATAAACCGGGCTTATAATTATCACGAAGGATAATTACGAATATATAATAAAGTAATATCAAAAAAGAATAAAAATATAAATATAAAACAATGATTATATTGTTGTTTGTTCCTTTAAATACAGGATTTATTTGTTCTTTATATACTATATATATATAATTATACATAATTACATATAATCATTATATAGCTTTGTAATCATAAGGATCTATAATACTATAAGTTATAATATGATTGTATAATAGTAATTACAAATTCAATTAGTTGATATATCAAGCTTGGTTGATACTTCAATACTTCTAGTGCTAGCAAATCGAAAGCGATTAATATACTCGTGCACTTTTGCGTACGTATGTTTTTAGTATGCTTGAGCACTTTAGCGTACATATGCTTTTTAAAGTGCTTATACACCTACTACCGGAAGATCCAAGTAATACGTAAGAGCATGTTGTTTAGTAAACACGTGCTTCTCACGTGCCTTACGCTCTCAGCGTAACAGTAAGATCTTTGTTTTAAGCGTTAACAATCTTAAGGGTATGTTATAAGTAAACTATTAAGTGTTATATCGCTGTATATATATACTTGTATATATACTCAATTAGTTATATGTTCGATATAGCGCGTCATTTTAGTATAACATACTTTAATAAAGTATTTTGAATATAATTATATTTTTAATTAAAGCCTTTCACAATGTTATATTAATTGTACGCTTTAAAAATCATTATTTTAAAATTTATATTTAAACAATTGAAATAATTTACAAAAAAAAACAAAAATAGCTTTTAATTATATTAAATATACTTAGAAAACAACTTTAATAATAAAGTTATCCCTTTTTATAATCGAAATTGAAAATAAGCATTTTATTTCAATTAATATATTTATATTTGTATTATAGTATACATTAATATATTTCAATACTTCGGATTTTATTTAAAAGCTGTTACGAGTAAACTATTATAGTATTATACCGCTATACGGACATATACCTAGTATATATACTCAATTAGCCATATGTTCGATATAGCGCGTCATTTTGGCATGATAGTTATAAGTTTAATAGAGTATTGGTATAATATTCGATTTGAGTTTGTTTATTTTTTAGGGATTTTTGAAGAATCCATTCCAGCACCTTTACTAGTGGATCAATTGCATTAGTTTACGAATAAGATTCGATTTATTAGACCTCACTTTGAAGCTTTATATATATGAATTACTTTTATTTTTCTAGTTAATTAACTACTTCGCTATATTTCACTTTATAAGGCATTTCTATAGGGTAAGATTTTTGCCTTAAGCGTCAGCAATCTTGGGGGTGTGTTACGAGTAAATTGTTACAGTATTATATCGCTGTGCGGACATATACTTAGTATATATACCCAATTAGCCATATGTTTGATATGGTGCGTCATTTTGGTATGACAAAAGCATTATTTAATAAATTGCGATATAAAACCCAAACTAATCTTTTTATTAGTTTACTATTCTATTCTATTCTATTAGAATTAAATTAAGTATTGTTAAAGAGTTGAGCAATATTTGTAAAGATTATATCAAGATCGCTTAAATAACTTAAAAAACTAAAGATTTTATTTCTATTAGGATTTTAAAGGAAAAGAATATTATATATTTCGATTTCGATAAATCCTTATACAACTCAAATATTACTATAAAAAGCATTCAATTCCTAGATCAATCGTTTTAATAATAAAGCTAATTAATTAAATATTTATAAAACGCTAATTTTTCAAAAAGAAATAACGATATTTACTAATTATAATCATTACTATTACAAGATCAATATCAAAAGTTTTAAATAAAAAATTGAAAAATTGAAAAACTCAAAAACTATTAAAAATTTCTTTATTATTATTTATTTAAATAGGGTTTTAATTATTCGAGCTTTTATAAATAACAAAATCGTAATCGAATTGATTTCCTCGAGTATAATTTTTAAGTTCAATTTGCAAATCTTATTGTTCGAAGAAAATTGGGTTTTTAAAGTTGCAAACGATAAATGTATCGAAGTATAGAATTATATAATTATTAAAGTTATAGTTAACAAAATCCAAACTTGTATTCGAATTATTATATTCGAAGACAATAATATATATAATATATTTTTGCTACGAAACTAGTTTTATCGAATGGAAGTAATCGAAGATTATTGAAATAGTATTTTAACTATCCGCAATAAAACCGAAATATTCGTTTTTATCCCGGCTATAAAATTGAATGTATCAATTAAACTTATTATCAAAAAGATTATAAATACTCTATTCTTTATAATTTTACCAATCAAATATAATAATTAAATGTTTTCAAAAAATAATTTAAATAATAATGATTTACTAATAGCAAATTTTGATTTAAATTATTTTATAAAAGAAACTAAAAAGATAAATAACGTTGAGTAGTAGTAATTCATAATCGATTTAATCTATTTATAGCTATAACTACGCTGATCATGCGATTTGCCTATGATATATACAATAGTAGATATTTTGTAAGGAAAAAGTAAAAAAAGCTTCTACAAAACAATCTCTTATCCCTTGAAAGATCTTTAAGATGCTTATAGCTATTATTCGTTTTGTTAAACATTAATAATCTATAATATCAACAAATTAAAAACATTCTATTCTACTTTATTAATTAGAGTTAATATATCGAATTACGTAATCATTACGAATCAAAAAGTGTACTTTTTTCTTCTAATTTGAATTTAAAAATAAATCTCCTTCATTTCGTATTCCTTTTGTATTCTTTATTGCTTTTTATAAAAGTTCTTCTATAAAAGCGCATCTATTTATTATTTTATTATTTACTCTTTTGCTTTTTACTTGCATCTTTCTGTAAATAGCCTCATTTTCGTCAAATAATTTCTTATTTAATATTTTCTTTTTTTTTCCTTTTAAAGGTTATATAATCAAAGGTTTGCTTTATCTTTAAATCAATAAATCCTTTTTCTCTTTCTTCAAATTAATCATCAAATCTTATTACAATCTCACTACAATGCTTTTTAAAAAAAACAAAGTTTATAATAAACTTTCAGCATACTTTTGAAATTCTTTTAAAGCTTTATTTCGAAGATATTATATTAAATGTTTATATAATTTTGCTATAAAGCTAAATTTGATTTGTATTTACTAATATAGAAAATGTAAACGTTATTACAGAAATAAAACTTTTTGTTAGAATATAAATGTATCCTTTTTGTATCTTTATTAAGATTGATATTAATGTATATATCTGTAAATCTCTATTAAATGCATAGAAATTGTACAAAGCGCTTTATTTGTTGTTAATGTTTATATTACAAGCGAAGCGAAAAATGCTATTATGTTTACGTATTATAATGAATAGAATCTAAAGCTTTTTATTGCGAAGTTTGAAATTAAGCGTTGTAAAAAGATACTTTAAACAATTAATAAAGAAATTGCTTTTTCGATGTTTATTCTAAAGCAATATTGTATTCTTTTCGTAATTGTAACGAATACAATCGCTATAATCGCCAAAACATAATATAAAAAAAGTATTATTGTCGGAACACGTAAATAGGATCCTAACATATATCGGGCAATGTTGTAGGCATTATACAATATATGCAAAGAAGATATGAAATATCTATTATACACTAGAAAAGTTTTCACCCTCTTTTCCATTTTAAGCAAAAGAGCAAGAAATGAATTAATATACAATTTCTCTTATAGTTAGATATACTTTTTTTTTTGTACAAAAGAAAGAGAATATATATCTTAATTTAATATAATACTTTTTATACTATATATTTTGTGTTCAATACAATTATAAACCTATAATGTGAATTCAATATTAATTAATGGTTGAAATTACATTTTAATCATAGAATAGCTAAATATAATATTTAAAAGAAACAAAATCGAAAAACGAATAAAGAATATTTATTTAATATATACAATACCCTTATACAAAATGCCATCAAAAAACATTTTGTATTATCTTTAGAAATTGTACTACAAATTAACATTTGTAAACAAATCTTGATCTAAAGTTTGAACGAATATTATACGAGTATATATTGATTATAATTTATATAAATGTTTTAGAAAATCTTATTTGTATTCATTATACATTTCGATTAATTAGTTTGTATAAAAAAACTGTATCGTTAATTTTATAAAACTCAAATCAATTGCAATCCATTACGATATTGCAATATTATATTTCTTATATTCAATAATATATTATACAATATCGAAAGGTAGAGACAATTTCTTGATTTAGTAATTTAAGAACAATTTGTAAAGATTAAAGTTAATATATATATTATAATATAAATCCTTAATTGTTAATATTAATAATATATTAGAATAATATTTTAAGAAAAATTCCAAAAAGCTTTTATCAATTGAATTGCCGATTATTTTCGTATAGTAAATAAAGCTTATTTAAAACTATATCGATTATACTTTATACAATATAAAATAAAAATGAACAAATCAATCGTTCGATATAAATTTTTCATTAGATTAGTTTAAACAACAATAAAAAGTCTAAAAGCCGAATAAAATAATGAAATAAAATAAAAAAAAAACGAATATCGATAAATCAATTTTAAAGATTTTTCTATACTAAACAAAGCAATGGATTTATTATATAACAAATCTTTGATACAATTTGAGTCGAAATTATTTAATTGATGAAATTTGGATTAAAATATATTAAATCTTTAGTTTGAACAAATCGAATTTATAATTGAATATTTTGTACGATAGAAGGTAGGTAATAGATATGCAATATTCGAAAGCTATCAATATTTATTTATATGATCTATATTATATACGTTAAACAAAAAACGATTATTCTTATACTTTAATATAGATTATAGTACAATAATTTCGATAACTAAATTATATGATAATCAAAGTTATATTATACGAAAAAGAATATTATATAATATTGCTATAAATACTAAAGTTTTGTTCGATATAATAAAGATATATAAGAATAACAAATAGAAATATAAAAGAAAAAAATATAATTTCTAAAATATGAAATTGCAAATCTTTTTCGATTATTATACAAAGGTTGGTTTTATATAAAAAGAATATTATTTAGCATTTTTTATTATATTAAAAGATTAAACGTTAGGTTTCTATTTCAATAAAATATTAAGATAAAGCTTTGAATTCGATAATATAATTATATTTGTACAAATATATTTCGAAACAAAGAAACATTATTAAAAATATTTAATCGAATGGCGGTTAACCATTTTGGCAAGTATTGTACAAAAGCATTCAGAAAAATCTTTATTAAAGAATCTGGAATAGTTATTCGTCAATTTATATATATTGCAATATGGTTTTGTTAACGATTACCAAACAAAAACGAGTTTGCGAGATTAAATCTTTAATATTTATTGAAATGTACAAAAATACTTTGCAATATTATTACAATCTGCTATTTTGTATGAAGGTTTTTGTACAAAACTGAAAAGCATTATAGTATTTGTTATACAAACGCGAAATCTAATATTATCAATATATCTACAAAAAAATGAATAATATAAAAAAAAATCGGAGTTTCAATAGTTTTGAATAAATTGTATATATAACAATGGGGCAAACAAAGAAAAAGGAAATTATCGCGGCTATCGCGGATAAACGTTTGATAAATAAATGTTTTTTGAATGAAGAGATTTCTTTGATCGATTAAAACAACTATCTAAAGATTCTTTTCGAAGTAAATTGTATGAAAAAGAACGAAGCGACAATAATAACAAAAGCCTTAGATGAATAAAAGTATACTTTATTTGCAACAAAAACGATTATTGAATTCGAAATCATTTATTATACAAATAGAGAAAGTTGTACAACCAATATATCTCAAAATACAATATAATTTACGAACAATTCGATTACCTTCAAATCGAACTCAAAGAATCGGATTCAAAGAAAGTTGAACAATATAATCTAAAGTACAATAAAAAGAAACTTTCGACAAAGGAAAATACAATTGATATATTCTTTACAAAAGCTAAAAATATCAATAGTATAAATATTGTTATAATGTTGAATAACAATGTATATCTTTATTTGTTTACCAAATCGAATAAATTATTTAAATCGTTTAACAATATTGAAAAGGTTTTTTTATTGAATAGAAGATATAATAAAAACATTTTCTAAAGTATTATATTTGATACTAAAGCATTAAAAGTTTTAATAATTAGAAAGTTCTAGGTTGAAGCTTTAATGTATACAAATATTCCTATAGAGATCGATTATACAAAAAGTTTGGATCATCAAATAAAAGATAGAATATTTAAATAATGTTAATCGAAATTAAAGAAATGCTAATAAAAGTATACTATAGCATTAAGAAAATCGAAAGATTCTATATCTTTATACAAAAAGCTTATAAGATCCTTATTAACAAATTGAAAAACGAAGGGATTAATAAAGAATTATTGTTGCAAATAGCAATAAAGATTGTAAACGATATAGCAAATCCCCAAAAGTTAGTTTCTATATTGTTAATATTCAATATTTACCCAAAAGTTATTTTGTATAATGTCTTTACTCTAAAAATAATTAAATAGATCGAAACAATTTAATCGATAATAAAACAAATTCGCGATTTTTAAACCAAAAAAATAACGCAAAAAACGTTAACCAAATGGAATGGATTAGATTTATATAAAATCTTAAATCTTCTATTGCAATTACAAATTCGAGTATAAAAAGAAAGAAAAGAATGGATAGGATTATATACATTATTAGTAACCAATAATTATACGTGTACAATCGAAATACCAAATAGATTAATAGATTTTTAATGTATTATTGTTAAACCATTCTATATTCCTTTAAACGAAAAAACTAAAAGCAATAATGAACTATAAGAACAAAAAGTTATTCTACAACTTTAACAAATAAAGGCAACAATTCGAAAAGATTAACAAATTAAAATGTTTATTATAGAAATATTTGTTTTTGTACGAAATAGCCGAGTCTTTATTAAAATCTATATAACAAAGAAAAAGCAAAATAATTACGAATTAACAATTCAACTTTGTATAATTAAAGTTATTACAATAGATAAACAATCATTTAAAAAAGCTTAAATCAAAAAGATCGATTTATTAATTGTAAAGGATATATTTGAATTTGTACAATACAATCCTAACATTTATATTAATTGCATTTTCAACTTTAGATTAATAAATGAATTGAAAAGGAAAACTATGAATACTTTGTACGAGAAATCTTGATTAGTTATTTAAATGTATAACGATAATAGTAAACAAGCTATTCTAATACAATTTTTAACAATTCAATATTCAAATCAATGATTTATTGTAGTATTAACTCTATCTTTAAAAAAGATAAAAATAAATTTATGAATCCGGGATATAATTTAAGTATATATATAATCAGATATTATACTTAATTGTACAATTCTAACTAACCTGTTAAAAAAGCTTAAGGATAAGTATAAATCTAATATAATCATAATCGTTAAGAAACTATTATACGGTATACCAAAAGCTAATATTTATTGGTAAACAATTTATTAGAAACATTATCAAAAGAAGTTGAATATAAACATTTCATTGTACGATCTATATTTGCTAATATCTCGAGATATAGAATTTGGTATTATAAAGATACAAATCAATAATAATTTGATCTTTGCTTTGGCCGAATTTATATAAAAAGAAAATATAAAGTTGAAGAAAGCTAAACTATTAGTTAAACTAGTTGAAAAGATCTTAAACGAATCCCTTTTGATATTCAACGAATATATTGTATAACAAAACAAAAAGAATATTATATTTATTTAAAAAACTTAAAGAAAAAGGTTAAAGTTAGTAAAGAAATCGACAAATCAAGATAATCGTTATCGAGAACAAAAAGCAAAAAGTGCATATATTGCAATTATATACTAACCCGAAGCATTATACAATGTATCTATCATTGTTCAACATTAATATTCCTCGAACAAAAAGATTAATACATTGAATAAGTATTTGAAATAATAGAAAAAGAATATCAATCGCAAATTACAATATATTCCTTTGGATTTGTTGAAAGCGAAATTCTTTATTTTTGTTAATGGATTATTCGCCAATAATAAAGATTTGATCAATTAAATAGATTATATTATTGTACTAAACAATGAATCTTTAATAGAATCAAATTCCTTTAAATTGAATGGTAACATTATCCATTACATTAATACGAAAAGCAAACGAGTAACAAAAAGTATATTAGTATTTAAAGTATATAGCATAATGATTGGTATCAATATTAGCATCGCATTTCGTACGATAATAGATATAATTACAAAACAATTTAACCTGCTCAATATATTTATTGTTATATACATCGATTTTTACTCTTTATACAAATACTTAATCAAATTAGAAACAATCAAAGAGAAAAAGCTAATGATCGATATTATAGCTTTAAAACAATTGTACAAACAAAAAAAGCTTATAAAGATCCAATAGATAAATAAGAATGATAATCTAGTCAATATAATAACGAAGGCGAATCTTAACAAATCCTTGGAGAAGCTTGTAGATATCAACGAATTGAATATACGAATTGAAGGATAGATTGATTATAAAGATCGATAAACAAAGACTATATGCCTTTGTATAAATTGTTTTTTCTTTTGTTTTTTAAGTTTTCCCAGGATTTTTCTATTCCATTTTGTATCCTTTTTTTATATTCCTTTAATATATTAAGCGATTACAATATTGTACATTATAATATATTACAAAATCTATTCAATATTTATTTATTATTTTATTTTCATATATCACTATTTATTTACACTTTCTTTATATTATACAACGAAAAAACAATTTTCATTTTATTTCATTTCATTTTATTTCATTTCATTTTATTTCATTCCATTTCATTTTATAAAAGCAAAAAGAAAAACATCCAAAAACATTTTAAAATTCCTTTGAAAAACATATTATACAACAAAAGCTTATTCAATCATAAAAAGCTTATCCGCAAAATCAATACCTTTTTTTATTTCGCCATTATCGATTATACAAGCTATAGTAATTTTATTCTCATTATTATTGTTCAATAATTCCCGGAATCGATCCTTATCCACAATTTCCATTTTAATATCATTGGGTTATACAAAGCATTTCTTTTTATAATTGTATTATTTGCAATTTCTATAGATATTGCCAAAATGGCTTATTATTCTATAATATTTCAAAAACAAGGTATATCTATAGCGTTGATAAAGCATATAATATTTTTATATAATCACTTTAGAATGTTGAATAAGAAAAACATTTATATACAATATACAACGGATCAAAATTTACTCAAAAGAAATACAACCAAAAGCCGCTATATAATCAATACCAAAGAACGCTAAAATTGTACGTTGAGCATTATTATAAATCAAAAAACGTAAAATATCGCCGCTAATTAGTAGTATAATATATAAATGATCGTTGTTTATATAATCAATAATAATATCCCAAAAAACCCGAATTTGTTAATATTGAACAAGGTTAAAGCTTTATTATACGAAATATATATCAAAACTGAAATTCGAAGCATAAATTTGTTTGAAATTGTACGATTTATATTTTTGATCTTTTTTTATTATTTGTACAATTGTTTTGTTTATTTTTAATTGTTTTCGTATTATTTCTATAGTTAGTTGAACTTTACATAAAATTGATGTATTTTAATATAAGGAATAATTTATCGTTTAGGTTGAACAAAGAGATTATAAAGAATAAAAAAGGGAAAAAGGAAAGAAAAATAACTCGAAAGATTATAAAGATAAAAAAAAGCAAAGTGATAATCAAGCGATAGAATAATAGTAAATATTTATATTCTTGATATTAAGTTTTTTTATATAATATAATTACTTTATATTATATAGTATTATATGATACGCTTTATACGAAGAAAAGAAAAAAATTCAATATCGGAATATATAAATAGGATCCTAATATATATCGGGCAATACTATAAGCATTGTACGATATATATAAAGAAGATATAAAATATTTGTTATACATTAAAAGAGTTTTCACTTTTTTTTCCATTTTGAGCAAAAAAGCAAGAAATAAGTTAATATACAATTTCCTCTATAATTAAATATACCCTTTTTCTTTTGTACAAAGGAAAAAGGATACACATCTTAATTCAATACAATACTTTTTATACCATACATTTTGTACTCAATATAACCGTAGGCCTACAGTATGAACCCAACAATTATCGATGTCGAGATTATTCAAATTCGATAAATAAAAGCTTTCGAATCGATTGCTTTTAATTTTATTACTTTTTTGGATTTGTATAAAACTTAAATATATTGCTGAACTCTATACAATAAGCTTTTTAACATATATAGTATGATTTTGTTAATAAAGTTAATAAAGTTGATAATAATATCGAAAATGCAAAAATTGTTGTAAGCTTTTTCGATAATATATAAAAGGTTGATTTATTAGATTAAATGGATTCTTAAATAGTTTGTAAAGTATATAATGGTTTTTTATTAAATAATTTAATAATATCTTAGATATTATTAATCAATACTTTTAAAGATAATCTATATTGTAATAAAAAACTAGTTTTTATTAGTTATATTATTGTTATTTTAAATGTTAAATTGTTTCAAACCAAATATTTAACAGAAATAATATGTATACTATATTGCAGATCTATACATTATATTTCGAAAACTAGATATTTAAATAGTATATATTCTATCGTTTATCTTCTTTATTTATATCGATTGTATTCCGAGGTGATACCGAGAACTTTACAATTATATAGAAAGCTTTTTAAACCAATCTTTTCTATTTTAATTGTTAATATTATTATCATGCCAAAATGACGCGTCATATCGAACATATGGCTAATTGGGTATATATACTAATACGTATAGTATATGTTCGTATAGTAGTATAATATCGTAACAGTTTACTTGTAATATACCCCTAAGATTGCTAACGCTCAAAGCAAAGATCTTAATTACCCTATAGAAATGCTTTATATAATGGAACGTAGCGAAATAGCTAATTAGCTAGAAAGTAAAGAGTGGAACTCTAAAGTAGGGTTTAGTGGGACGAATCTCGATAGGTTAATTAACCGAGCTGTCCATTAATAAAGGTACCAAAGTGGATTCCTCAAAAATCCTTGAAAATGAGCAAACTCAAATCGAGTATTATACCAATGCACTAACCGGGCTCATAACTGTCATGCCAAAATGACGCGCCATATCGAATATATGGCTAATTGAGTATATATACTAATACGTATAGTATATGTCCGCACAGCGGTATAATACCGTGACAGTTTACTCGTAACAATTATTAATAAAACCCTTTTTAGCATTTCGTTGTATATTATTATTTTAGCTTTTTGAATTCTATAATCGCGATAGGCTAGCGTTCTTTATTCGATATATTTATTTTATACATTTTGTTATTTCTTTAATTAATTGTTTTGGGTTTTTTGTATAATCAAATTTATCGCGAATAGTACAAAAAATATCTGTTTATCGATTATTGAATTATTATTTTAATAAAACAAAACCTTTTTAATCCTTATACTTTTTATAGCTTATTTGTATTTAAATATTTTAGAAGTAAAAGGGTTTATTTTTTTTTTTTATGTTTTCGGGTTATTCTGTTAACTTTATTGTATATGTTTTAGATTAAATCTATTCTTCTTATTGTTTGGATTTTGCATTTCATTCTTATTTAAAGTTCGTTAAAATAAAGCTTTAAAGAGATATATATTATCTCCGTATAAAGGATTGGTATAAGAATAGCTTTAAAGCCTTTATAAATTAATCGAAAAAAAGTATTTTATTGTTTTTGAAGTTTTGAAGTAATACTTTTCTTTATTTCCTTTATTTCATTTAATATATACTATATGGCTAAAGTATAAATAATAACCAGTATTACTATTGCTTTGTAGATTTGTTGTATATTATATAGAGTTATTCCTTATATAAAGAATATTATATATATTAAAACCAAAATCTAAGTTATTAGTTTATATTTAATCTTTTTTATATATTTTTGTAATTTTAGTTGTTTGTTGATTTAAAAGCTTAACATTTTGATATTTGTATATAAATTAATCGTAATAGAATTAAAAGCGATCAAAACAATAAAATTATATTGTTTAGGGTTTCTAATAAGATATAAAAGCTAATATTTCTCTAAAGCGAATTTGGCTTTGTAACGCCTTACTTAATCCTGGTATTTATTATATATACATTATAAAATCTGGTAAATGTTTGTAATAATAACGCTTTACGCTAAAATGTTAATATTGTTTACAAATCCTATTATACTACTCCTTTAATATATTATAAAGCAAATTTCGACCAATTCGCTATTGTAAAATAAAAAAAGAATCGGGTTTAACAACAATTTTTGCGGGATACTATTGTATATTAAACGTTAAGAGTTTGTATAATTATTTATTTGGATATTATTATATCTATCGATAAGGAAATTGATTATTATATTGATTAAATATTTAAATATTCGTTTTTGACGTAGAATATGTAATAGTTGCGGGTAGAAAGCATTATTAAATACCTTTATTATATCAAAACTTAAAAAGCTAACTATTTAATTCGAGAAAAACTTTCAAAGCGTATATGTTGTAAGACTATAAAATAGCTCCGATCATTCGGATTTAATACCCTCATGTAACCTCGCCTTTTATAAGGAGTATTTATACTCCTTTTACTTTATATTTTAAATTATTATATTATATTTTATTTATTAAGTTTTATTTTCTTTATTACTTTCTTTTTTGATTATATATATATCTATTATAATCTAGATTATTTATTTTAATTATTCTTTTCTTTTTTGTTATTTATAATTATTCTAATTGATTTTAATCTCTACTCTTTTTTTATTATATTGTTTTTTTCTAGAAGGTTATTTTTTTTGTTATTATTTTTATTCTTTATTTTTTTCCTTTTTATATTGGTAATTTATATAAAAACAAAGGTTTATTCAAAGTTAATTATTTATAAAAGCAATATACAACCTTAAATTCTTTTTAGTATATTAGAGTATTTTATAAGAAATTCAAAGTATCGAAAAAATTGATAAAGAAACTATAGATAATGATAATACAGAATTGTATCTTTCGATAAAGATAAAAAGGAAGCAAAAACGATAGAATAGATTATATTTTAAAGAAAGAAAACTCAAATTGCAAACAATTATAATCTCGTTTAATATCGACCATTTAATTATAATGGCGATAAAGATAAGATTTGATAGTGTTTATATTATAAATTAAATGATAATACGAAATGATTATAGAATTGATAATTATTATTAAAAGCAATAGTTTTTGTTATTTAACGATTTGGTTTATAAATTATATACCAAATTGTTATGTCAAAATGACGCGCTATATCGAACATATGGCTAATTGAGTATATATAGGTATAACACCTGACAGCTTACTCGTGATACACCCCCAAGATTACTAACGTTTAAGGCAAGGATCTTAATTACCCTATAGAAAATGCCTTATAAAGTGGAACGTAGCGAAGTGGAATCATATAATTGATTCAAAGTGAAGTAATCCATACGTATGGAGCTCAAGCGGGGTCTAGTAGATCGAATCTCATTCGTAAGCTAATGCAATTGATCTACTAGTAAAAGTGCCGGAGTGGATTCTTCAAAAATCCCTGAAAATGAGCAAACTCGAATCGAGTATTATACCAATGCGCTAACCGGGCTTATAATTGTTATATCAAAATGATGCGCTATATCGAACATATAGCTAATTGAGTATATATAAGTATAATACCTGATAGCTTACTCGTAATATAAATCTATTTTATAATTTATAATCCGAAAAATTCAATATGCGTTGTTTATATAGCTTTTGATATTAATATTAAAAAGCTTTTTTTATAGCTTTGCACTTTTAAATTTAAAAATCAAATTGAAAAAAGAAGAGTACAATTTGTTAGAACTTTAAATAACTATTAAATCGGTTTAATTATTGTCACGCTAAGAGCGTAAGGCACGTAAGAAGTACGTGTTTATTGAACAATATACTCTTACGTATTACTTGGATCTTTCGGTAGTAGGTGCACGAGCATTATAAAAAGCATACGTACGCTATAGTGCCCGAGCACACTAAAAGTATACGTACGCAAAAGCGCATGAGCATACTAATCGCTTTTGATTTGCCGGCGTTAAAAGCATTGGCATATCAACCAAGTTTGGTTTATCGACTAATTGAGTCTATAACTATTGTTATACAAGAACATTATGATTTGTAGTATTATAAATCCTTATGATTATAGAGCTATACAATGATTATATATAATCATTTGTATTCATATATATATAGTATATAAAGAATAGATTAATCCTGTATTTAGAAGAATAAATAATAATACAATCATTGTTTTATATCTATATTTTTATCCCTTTTTGATATCATTTCATTATATATTTGTAGTTATTCTTTGTAATAGTTATAAGCTTGGTTTATGCTCGAAATCTCTGCAACAATTACAATTCGAATATCGATATTATACAATTCCTTTTTTCCTTTTGATCCCTAATCATCTTTTATTACACTCCCATCCTTTAGTAATCATTCTTTTCATCATATCAAAAATCATTTTCAATAATCGAGCGGATTAGTCCCTTTGGTACTTATCATTTAAAAACATTAGCTATTCTAAATATATCTGGAACAATATCGATCCGGATACCTTAAACTCTTCCAATTATCAATTTCGTAATTAGTTAAACGCTAATCCACCCCAAGCTTTTTCCATAGATATTATGATTTTTGAAAAGAATTGTAAACGTTATAATTAATATGTTATAAACTTTAAAGCTTACAATTGATACATTATTAATATCGAAATAAATGGAATATCTAAACCTAAGCTCTTTATGGATTTTGTTTTTGTTATACTAAAGGATCTTTCAAAAACCTTTTTATTTATAAAAAAGATCTATAGGATTTAGAAAAGTAAATACAACCAAAATCATAATAACTTCCGCTATATGTTTAATTGGATCATATCTATAATCGATTTATTCTACGCTTTGAAAATCTCTTAGAATACTATACAAAACTATACCCTAAAATAAATCATTGCTTACTTATATATAAAAATTGCTTTTATTGATTTAACAATTTTAAAAACCATTTAAATCAAATATATCGATTATTTGAATAGTATATATAATAAACAAATCGACCCGGTTAAATAGTATAAGAAATAGAAATCATTCTATATCAAAGCATTAGTCTACAATTTTCTAGAAATCAAAGGAATCTATAAATATGAACAATTCTTGGAAGCACTAAGCAAATTAGCGCCAAATTGGTCAAAACAACAACTAATTACTTTAAACACTAAAAACAAAAAAGAATGCTATACTATTACCCTAGAATAATACAGTAGTCTTTTTGTTGATCATACCGATCGAATAAATCGTAATCCATTGCCAAAGGGATCCTTCGCCATTTAAAAACCAGGATTTCAACAATTATCCGAATCTAAACAATAATCGCAAAGCAATAATGCTATTTAGTATTATCCTTATAAAGAGAATCAAATAATCGATCCAAACCATTATTATAAGCTTAACGAGTGCCGAATGATTGAACTAGCTTTTATAAGTAAATACATTGATTAACCCATTCGGATTATTAATGAAAAGCAAATTAAAAAGATCAATAAATATATCAAAAATAAGAAATATAATAATTTTCATAATGTTTTATCCAAGAAAGAATAGTTTTTTACTATTTAAACTAATCAATTTTATAGATCTTTATAAAAAAAGGATCTTTATAACATTGCTTTTTGCATTATCGATTTGAACGAATATACTAGCGTTTTTGTTATATTTATAATTACTTTCATGTATATACTAGCAAATTGCATTTTGTTAGATAATTATAATGCTATATATATTATTAACGATGTTAATCTTTTAATAAACGGAAAGTACATTCTTAACAATATTTCGAATTATATTAAAACAGGATCGTTAAGCTTATCAATGGTTGATTATAGCGATAAAGTAATCAAAAGAATTTTGCTAAATAATGCGGATTTTATATTAACTAATATTACGTTTGTTCTTGATTTTCATATTAATCTTGTATTCGAGATTCTACTTCGTAATAAAAATGTTTGGTTTAATGGATTTAACGTTACTATTAGAATCGGCGATTGGGTTAACAATATTATTATTGCTTAATGTATTAAAAAGCATAACTTTATCTTTTTAAAATATAACGCTCGTTTTAACTATTCTGATGAATTTAATTTTCCTATAAATATAAATATTATAATATTTATCGAAAAACAAAAGATTAATAAGTATTTCTTTTGATCATATGAAATAATAAAACCTTGATTGAAATTAAGCAATTTATAGTATAAAAGATTAGAATATTTTAGCAAAAAAGCATTGAAATATCTAGTTAGGATAATTAAAGAAGTATGAATTAAAGAAATTACTCGAATGAAATGCATCGATTATTTATGCATTTATATTAAACAAGTTGTTTCACGTTTATTTAGTAATTATTAATCATCTAGACCTTTTTATAAAATTCAATAGGATTTGTTTGATTTTCCCTATACTTATAACGAAATATTATGATTGTTAGTAATCAAGAACATATATAATGGAAAGATCTTTACTTTTGTATTGATTCAAAAGATATATAATAAGGTTTCTAAAGTTTTAAAGAATTTTATTATATAGATCTATTGTAAGTATAGTCTTTATATTGTAATGATCAAGCAAAACAATAATATATCTGTAATAGGGATCAAAAGTAATACTACATTCAAAAGATGAATTTTCGAAAAGGGTATAGAACTTGAACTCTTCCCTTCCCTTACGTATAAACCTAACGAAAAAGCAGAATGCGCAAGACAAGAAATCATTATTAAACAGATTAAAATACGCATTTTAATTGGATTACCGGATAAGATATAGATAAAGGCCGCTTTTGCTATTATATACCTTTATAATATTAGTTCATTGAAAGCAAAAGGTTGGAAATACTCTAACAAAGTGATTAATTCCTGGTTTAAACAATATTATAGATAATATTTATTATTATTGTTACAAAGGATCATTAATGATCTTCACCCCGATTGAAATGCAATATATAAATATGGTTGTTGTATATACCTTTTGGACAAAGAAAAAGAAACTGGGATTAAAATAAAATAGTATAAAACTAACCCGCAAATATATATTAGATATTTGGTCGGATATATTCTTGTTATGGTAATTTTCTGTATTTGGATCTTTATACTCGATAAAGTTATTATTATACGAAATATTAAATTCGATAAAAAATTTGTTTATGGAGATAATCTTTGTAGCGAGATTGTTAATGTTATATTAATTCAAATAATTAAGGATTTGATTATCGAATTGAATATTCAACAAATGGAATCGCTGGATAGCATTATTTTAAAGAATATGAATAATAAACTTACTAGAGGATCTATACAAAGAGAACTCGAGATTACGTATACTTTTAATTTTAATTATAAACGTTTTGGGTTTTTGACTTTAAAGGTAATTAAAGATCAGAAGGGTTAAAAGAATCTAATAATAGAATTCTCGCTATTTACTTTAATTCATGATAATGAGTATGGCATTTCGTTAAATCCCGATATAGTTATAAAAATCAACGAGTTAACATCGGTTTCTAATAAACCAAGATCTCTATTGATTGTACTTACAGCGAAGAATAAGAGCTCGCTCGAAATAATTAATTCATGGAAAGCTCGCATAAACTTTGGTTATAGAGAATCAATGATTCCATTAAAACCATTAATATTAATATTAAATAATATTCTCGAAAATAATAAATCGAATGATTATTCGATTCTCAATAACGAGAAGGGAGATATAGTATTGCTTTTTATAAAAAGAAATATATTTAAAAGATCTTTTTCGCCATTTATATTTAACAAAGCTACTAAACAACTATATACTCTACAAATAAAGATTTCTAGGTTTAACATCAATATTAAAAAGTATACTAAATTCAATGCATTTAATAACATTAATATAATCCCCAATCATACAAAGCATTAAACAATAAACTATACTAAATGCTTAAATCGTTTATGTTAATAAACAAATAATTATTATAAAACTAATATTTTCATTAATATCGTAATTGTTTAATCATACAGATTCAGAAATGAACTTCAACGATTAAATAATTTCTATAACATTTTCTAGCTTAATAAGCAAAAGGATAAACTAAATAAATAAAATGATAAATTCATTATTATATATAACGTAATAATTGCCGCAATAAAATATAAATCGATAATCATACTTTTAATTCAACCCAAAGTTATAGATCTTTTACAAATACTAAAATCAACGGCATTATCATTACCAAAGTTCTTTTATAATCTTAAAACTTATATATTTAAACATTGATTCAAAATGGATTATGATTGCGAGATTAAAGCATTACAAAATCGAGGCATTTAACGAGAAATTGAAACAATATCGGCTAAATCAAAGCTTATTCTATTTTAATGGATATTTATTTATAAGAATAATCAAAACGACTATATCGATCGCTGCAGATCACGATTAGTAATTAAAGAAGATCTTCAAGATATAGCGATAATCGAATCGATTTATATAGTTATATTTACCGCGCGGTTCTTTCGTATAATAATGGCAATAATAACGAATAATGATTTTAAAACGAAGCAATATAATATTATAAATGCTTTTGTTAATATATTTCGAGATCCTATTGAGAATTTAGTTATATGCTATATACTAGATGGATATAAGATACCTAATAAATCCATTATTTTCAATTATGCACTATATAGCTTAAAAGATTCCTTTGCACTTTGGTATAAAGAGTTTATAAGCATACTTACCAATTTGAAAATAATAAAGTGCAAAGAAAAGCCTTACATTTTTATATCTTTTAATTTCCATATATTTATTTTATTTTTTGTTAACGATATTCAAATGATCTATTATAAAAAGTATAAACATTAAAAGGATCAAATAGTTAATGGAATTAAAACTAAATATAAATTTAAAGATTTTGGCAATATTTAATGGTTTCTAAGGATTCGAATTACTAAAGATCAACAATTTAAGAAATTGTAGCTAATATATAACATTTATATTAACAAAATCGTTTGCAAGTTTGATTTTATAAAAAAAAGAGCAATTATACTATTTTTAATTATAATATTCGAAAAAAATAAGGATATGGTTTCTTTTTTAGAAGTAAAGGAATATTAAGAAAAAGTTGAATCAATCCTGTATTCGATTATAATAATTAAAGCCGATTTAGCTTTTCCTTTCTTTAAACTTAACGAATATAGCATTAACCTTTCAAAAAATCATTTAATAACTATTAATCATTGTATTGTATACTTATATGAATCTTAATACTTTTCTATTTGCTACAAAGACGATTATATCTTTTAAATAATAACCTTTTCAAATGCTTCCTTTGCAAATAATATAATTATATAAAGATTTTCTCAAAACTATATAATTATATTGTATAGTAATACTATTATATAAAAAGCTATAAGGCAAGATACAATTACTATTTCGATTATAGAAGCAAAACTTTTAGGTGTAAAAAGATTAATTAAAAAAGCAATGACAATATTAAGGTTTTTAAAAGAAATCAAGGTATTGGTAAAGAAGCTTATTAATATCTTTTGCAATAATATTTAAACAATCCGATTAATAGTTAATAAGAATGAAAGAATCTCTACTAAATTTAAACATATAGATATTTAGAATATATGGCTTTATTAAGAATACGCTAATAGGCGATTCCTGATTACGTATTTATTAACTATCAATATACCAATAAATAGACTTATTAAGAATCTTATTAAATAAAAGTTTAAATATTTTGTTAAACTAATTAATATACAAAACGCTAAAGATCGAATTATAAAGGTTATCGAATAATTAATAATTATATAGTATTTATACAAATTAATATTACAGTATTCTTTTTATACTTTATTACTTTAATCTCTACTCTTTATTTCTATTTTAAAAAAAGCTTATCTCCAAGCAATTTTACCATTACCACCATCTATCTTCCTCTTTTTTCTTTTCCTCTTCATTTTTGCCGTTACAAAATAATCTTTTAAAGTATATTCACTTTCAAAGAAATCCGTTTTTAGTGTAGATATACCCCGCATCAATTCCAAAGCTATTTGAGGATTAACATATTTCAGAACACTTCGAAAAACGACTTAAAAATGCTTTATTTCCTATAGCTATATAATTAGCGATTATAATATAAAGCGAAAAAGAGGTATTATATCTTTTCGTTATTATTAATCTTTGCGGTTAAGAAATTATTTGCTATTGTATACAAATATACTAATAAAAGTTGATATATGTATATAAAGTATTAATAATATTAAGCTTTTTGGGAATCTACGTTTTTATAGCAAATCTTATCTTTTTGCTTAATAATTAGCGATTTTATATATTATATATATGAATAAAGATTTTTTGGTTTTTTAAACTAAGTTTTTTTAGTAAAAATATAAAAAATTATTATAAAAAAAGTAATAGAAATAAAAGATATTATTTTAAATTTTTTATTGTTTAATTCATTATTATATTTAATCTTTAAAAAATTAAAACTAAGATCCTTATCAGAATCCTATAAAATATAAATAATGTATTACTAAAGTGATTATAGTACTTACTTTTCGACGAAATAAGAAATCTTTATTTTTATCTTTATTTTAATCTTTATCTTTATCTTTATTATTACTTTTGCTAAAAAAACCGGTTTAGAAAAAACGAAAGGGGAGGAAATCGAAAGAATGGGAAAAAAAAGAATAAAAAAGCGAAAGGCGACGATAAAAGTAATGAGGAAAGTGTTGAGTTTACACTGTAGGCTTACGGTTGTGTTGAGCACAAAATGTATGGTATGAAAAGTATTGTATTAAATTAAGATGTGTATCCTCTTTTCTTTGTACAAAGGAAAAAGAGTATATCTAACTATAGGGGAAATTGTACATTAACTTATTTTCTATCCCTTTGCTTAAAATGGAAAAAGAGATAAAAACTTTTCTAATGTATAATAAATATTTTATATCTTCTTTATATGTATTATACAATGTTTACAACATTGTTCAATATATATTAGAATCCTATTCATATATTTCGATATTGGATCTTCTTTTTTTCTTTGTACAAAACGTATTATATAATACCATATAATATAGGGTAATTATATTATACGAAGAAATTTGATATCGAGAATATGAATATTCATTGTTGTTCTATCATTTAATTATCATTTTGCTTTTTTTTATTTTTATAATCTTTTAAGTTATCCTTTTTCCCTTTTTCCCTTTTTTATTCTTTACAATCTTTTTGTTCAATCTAAACAATAAATTATTTTTTGTATTAGAGTATATTAGTTTTATATAAAGTTCAATTAATTATAAGAATAGTACAAAAACAATCAAAAACAAACAAAACAATTGTATAAATAATAAAAAGAAATTAAAAATATAAATTGTACAACTTTAAACAAATCTATACTTCGAATTTCAATTTTGATATATGTTTTGTATAATAAAGCCTTTAACCCTGCTTAATATTAGCAAGTTTAAGCTTTTTGGAATGCTATTATCGATCGGGTGGATAACGATTATTTGTATATTGTATTATCAATTGGTGGCGATATCTTATGTTTCTTGATCTATAACAATGCCTAGCGTATAATTTTAACGTTCTTTGGTGTCGATTGTATAACGATTTCTAATTATATTTCTTTTAAACAAATTTTGATTTATTGTATATCGTATATAAATGTTTTTTTTATTCAATGTTTTAAAATGATTATATAAGGATGTTGTATACTTTATCAATATTGTGAATGCATTTTATTCTTGAAGTATTGTAGAACAATAAGCTATTTTGGCAACGTTTACAGAAATTGTAAATAGCGCGATTATGGAAAAAGATATTTTATATTACCCGGTGATATTGAAATGGAAATTGTGAATAAAGATCGATTCCGGGAGTTATTAAACGATGATGATAAAAATAAGGCTATTGTAATTTGTACGATCGATAATAGCGAAATGAAAGGAAATATTAATTCTGCGGATAAACTTTTTGTAATTGAATAAGCTTTTGTTATACAATATGTTTTTCGAAGGAATTTTAAGATATTTTTGAATGTTTTTTTTTTTGTTTTTATAAAATGAAATAAGATGAAATAGAATGAAATGAAATAAAATGAAAGTTGTTTTTTTGTTGTACGATGCAAAAAAAGTGTAAATGAATGATAATATATAAAAATAATATAATAAATAAATATTAAATGGATTTTGTAATGTGTTGTGATATACAATATTGTGATCGTTTAATGTATTAGGGGAATATAAGAAAGGAATACAAAATGGAATAGAAAAATCTTGTGAAAATTTAAAAAAATAATAAAGAAAAAACAATTTGTATAAAGGTATATAGCTTTTGTTTATCGATCTTTACGATCAATCTATTCTTTAATTTGTATATCCAATTTGTTGATATTTATAAACTTTTTCAAGGATTTGTTAGAATTCGCTTTCGTTATTGTATTGGTCGGATTATCATTTCTATTTATTCATTGGATTTCTATAAGTTCTCTTCGCTTATACAATTGTTTCAAAACTATAATATCGATTATTAGCCTTTTCTTTTTGGTTATTTCTAATTTGATTAAGTATTTGTACAAAAAGTAAAAATTGGTATATACAATAATAAATATATTGAACAGATCAAATTGCTTTGTGATTATATTTATTATTGTACAAAATGCAATATTAATATCGATATTGGCTATTATACTATATACTTTAAATGCTAATATGCTTTTTGTTACTTGTTTGCTTTTCGTATTAATGTAGTGGATAATATTGCCATTTAATTTGAAAGAATTTGATTTCATTGAAGATTTATTGTTTAGTACAATAATATAATCTATTTAACTGATCAAATCTTTATTATTAGCGAATGATCTATTAACAAAAATGAAGAACTTTGTTTTCAACAAATCCAAAGGAATATATTATAATTCGCGATCAATATTCTTCTTTTACTATTTCAAATGTTTGTTTAATACATTAATCTCTTTGTTCAAAGGATATTAATGTTAAGCAACGATAAATATATTATATAATGCTTTGGGTTGGTATATAGTTATAATATATATATCTTTTGCTCTTTGTTTTCGATAACGATTATTTTAATCTATCGATTTCTTTATTAGCTTTAACCTTTTCCTTTAAACTTTTTAAACAAATATAATATTCTTTTTGTTTTGTTGTACAATGTATTTGTTGAATATCAAAAGAAATATATTCAAGATCTCTTCGATTGGTTTAGTTAATAGCTTGGCTTTCTTCAATTCTATGTTTTCTTTTTATATAAATTTAGCCAAAGCAAGAATCAAATTATTATCGATTTGCATTTCTACAATGCCAAATTCTGTACTCCAAAATATTAACAAATATGGATTATACAATAAAGTATTTATATTCAACTTCTTTTGATAATGTTTTCAATAAATTGTTTATTAATAAATGCTAGCTTCCGGTATACTATACAATGGTTTTTTAACGATTATAATTGTACTAGGTTCATATTTATCCTTAAGCTTTTTTGACAAATTAGTTAGAATCGTACGATTGAGTATAATATCTAATTATACGTATATTTAAATTATATCCCGGATTCATAGATTTATTTCTATCTTTTTTAAGGATAAAACTAATACTACAATAAATCGTTAATTTGAGTATTGGATTGTTAAAGATTGTATTAGAATAGTTTGTTTACCATTATTATTGTACATTTAAATAACTAATCGGGATTTCTTATACAAAGCATTCGTAGTTTTCCTTTTTAGTTTATTTACCAATCTAAAGTTGAAAATGCGATCAATATAAATATTAGGATTGTATTGTATAAACTCGAATATATCCCTTGCAATTAATAAATCGATTTTTTTGGTTTAGGTTTTTTTAAATAGCTATTTATTTGTTGTAATAATTTCAATTGTATAAAGTTGAATTGTTAACTTATAATCATTTTGTTTTTTCTTTGTTATATAAACTTCAATAAAGGCTTAGTTATTTTATACAAAAGCAAATATTTCCATGATAAACATTTTAGCTTGTTAATCTTCTCGAATTGTTGCCTTTATTTGTTGAAGTTGTAGGATGGTCTTTTGTTCTTATAGTTCATTATTGTTTTCGGCATTTTTGTTCGAAAGAGTATAAAATGGTTTAATAATAATACATCGAAAATTTGTTGGTTCGCTTAGTATTTCGATCGTATATATATAACCGTTGATTACCAACAATATATATGATCTTGTTCATCTTTTTCTTTTTTTTTATACTCGAACTTATAATTGCAATAGAAGATTTAGGGTCTTATACAAATCTAATCCATTTCGTTTAATTAATGTTTTTTATATTATTCTTTTGGTTTAAAGATTGCAAATCTATTTCATTATCGATTGAATTGCTTCGGCCTGTTTAATTATTCTTGGAATAGAGGTATTATACAAAGTAACTTTTGGGTAAACATCGAATATTAACAATGTAGAAATTAATCTTAAGGATTTGTTATATTATTTATAGTTTTTACCGCTATTTGCAATAATAATTCTTTATTAATCCTTTTGTTTTTCAACTTGTTAACAAAGATCTTATAAGCTTTTTATACAAAAGCATAGAATCTTTCGATTTTTTCAATACTATAGTATGCTTTCACTAGTATTTCTTTGATTTCGATTAATATCATTTAAATATTCTATTGAAACTTTTTTAAAGAAAAATTAATATTAGCATTATAAATAAAGTAATTTAAAGAACCCAAATATATATCGATTTAGTATTTTCATATTATGTTCTATATAATCTTTATTGATATATCCTTTAAGAATATTACCGCGTTGTACAATATCGCTTTGTTTACAAAATAAATAACTAGTTTTCTTCCAATATAAAAGATATTTAGAATTACCAAATAATTGAATTCAATATCATCCTTTAATATAAACCTGAATCGACTAGGTAATTTCGCATATAATTGATAATGCTTGCAATACTTGTACAACTTTTCGATCATTTGATTATTCACATTATACCTTGCGCAATTTAGCATTTGTTTTAATCTTTATACGAATGGATATCCAAAGCATCAATAAACTTATTTCAACTTTGCTTTAATCAAATGATTGTAGGAAATTATACGATCCTTTTTTTTTAATAGTATTTATAAATAATTTCATTTCCGAATAATAGAGATCAAAATATTGTTTTACACAAAAACGTTTTGTACATTATTCAAATATACTTTTATATTGTTTATATCCTTGATGCAAAGCAAAAATAGTATATTAATAAAAACAATAAAAAATCGAATTTTGCCAATTAAAGTTAAAACAATAATTATATCTTCGGATTGTACAAATTCTTTTTCGAATTTTATTTGATAATCTAGATCTTTTATATAATCGATATTTGCAGGAATATTTGTATGCATTAAAGCTTTAACCTAGAACTTTCTAGTTGTCGAAATTTCTAATACTTTAGTATCGAGTATAATACTTTGGAAAATGCTTTCATTGTATCTTCTATTCAATGAAAAAACCTTTTCAATATTATTGAACGATCTAGATAACTTATTCGATTTGGTAAACAAATGGAGATATACATTGTTATTCAACATTGTAGCAACGCTTGCGCTATTGATATTCCTAGCTTTTATAAAAAATATATCGATCGTATTTTCCTTTGTTAAAAGCTCCTTTTTATCGTACTTCAAATTGTATTATTCGATTTCCTTTAAATCCAATTCTTTGAATTCGATTTGAAAATGATCGAATTGTTTGTAGATTGTATTGTATTTTGAAATATATTAGTTATACAACTTTCTTTGTTCATGCGATAGATAATCTTAAGCTTAATAATCGTTTTTGCTGCAAATAAAGTATACTTTTGTTTATCCAAAGCTTTTGTTATTATCGCTTCGTCCTTTTCCGTACGATTTGTTTCGGAAAGAATTTATGAATGATTGTTTTGATCGATCAGAAAAATCTTTTTATTTAAAGGATATCCGTTTGCCAAACATTTAGTTGCAATAACCGCAATAATCTTTTTTTTCTTTGTTTGCTTTATTGTTATATATATAATCTATCCAAAACTATTGAAACTCCGATTTTTCTTTATATTGTTTATCTTCTTACAAATATATTAATAATGTTAGATTCCGCGTTTGTATAGTAAATACTATAACGCTTTTTAGCTTTGTATAAAAACCTTTGTATAAAATGACAAATCGCAATAGTGCAATAAAGCATTTTTGTATATCTTGATAAACATTAAAGATTTGATTTCGTAAACTTGTTTTTGTTTAGTAGTTATCAACAAAACTATATTGCAATGTATATAAATCAACGAATAATTGTTTCAGATTCTTTAATAAGGATTTCTTTAAATGCTTTTGTACAATATTTGTTAAAGTGGTTAGTTGTTATTTGATTAAATATTTTTAACAATGTTCCTTTGTTTCGAAATGTATTTGTACGAATATAACCATATTATCGAATTCAAAATTTTGTTTTGATATTTTATCGAAATAGAAATTTAACGCTCGATTTTTCAATATAGTGAAGAATGCTAAATGATATTTTTTTTGTACAAAACCAACTTTTATACAACAATCGAAAAAGATCTGCAATTTTATATTTAAGAAATCATATTTTTTTCTTTTATATTTCTGCTTATTATTTCCATATATCTTTATTATATTGAACAAAACTTTGATATTCGTGGCAATGTTATATAATATTCTTTTTCGCGTAATATAACTTTGATTATCATATAATCTAATTGTTGAAGTTATTGTATTACAATTTGTATTGAAGTATAGGAATGATCGCTTTTTGTTCAACGTATATAATGCGGGTTGTATAAATGAATATCAATGGTTTTCGAATATTGTATATCTATTGTTCATCTTTTATTGTACAGGGTATTCAATTGTAAATTCGATTCGTTTAAATTGAAGATTTAATATATCTTAATCCAAGTTTCGTTGATTAGATAATTTCGATTCAAATTGTATCGAAGATTTATTATATAATAGATCTATTGTTTCGTTTAGTATAGAAAAATTTTTAAAATTGATTTATCGATATTCGTTTTTTTCTTGTTCCATTTCATTATTCCATTTGGCTTTTGGACTTTTTGCTATTGTTTAAACTAATCTAATAAAAAATCTATATTAAACGATTGGTTTGTTTATTTTCATTTTATATTATACAAAGTATAATCAATATAGTTTTAAATAGGCTTTATTTGCTATACGAAAATAATCAGCATTTCAATCGATAAAAACTTTTTGGAATTTTTCTCAAAATGCCGTTTTAGTATATTATTGATGTTAATAATTGAGAATCTATATTGTAATATATATATTAATTTTAGCCTCTACAAATTGTTTTTGAATTGCTAAATCGAAAAATTATCTTTACTTTTCGATGTTGTATAATATATTATTGGGTATAAGAAACATAGTATTGCAATATTATAATGGATTGCAATTGATTTAAATTTTATAAGATTAACAATGCAGCTTTTTTGTATAAACCGATTAATCGAAATATGTGATGAATGTAAATAAAATTTTCTAAAGCATTTATATAGATTATAATCAATGTATATTTGTATAATATTTGTTCAAACCTTGAATTAAGATTTGTTTGCAAATATTGATTTGTAGCACAATTTCTAAAGATAATACAAAATATCTTTTAATAGCATTTTGTATAAGAATATTATATATATTAAATAGATATCTTTTGTTCATCTTTTGATTTTGTCTCTTCTAAATATTATACTTAGTTGTTCTATAATTGAAATGTAATTTTAACCATTGATTAGTATTGGGTTTACATTGTAGGTCTATAGTTGTATTAAATACAAAATGTATAATATGAAAAGTATTATATTAAATTAAGATATATATCCTCTTTCCTTTGTACAAAGGAAAAAGGGTATATCTAATTATAAAGGAAATTGTACATTAATTCATTTCTTGCCTTTTTGTTTAAAATAGAAAAAAAAGTGAAAACTCTTCTAGTATATAATAGATATTTCATATCTTCCTTGCATATATCGTACAATGCCTACGGCATTGCCCGATATATATCAGGATCCTATTTACGTGTTTCGACAGAAAGGGAACGAGGATGCAAAAAAGATATTTTGAGGATAACCTAAAAAAATCAAAAGAAAAAGAAAAAGAAGTAAAAAGAAAAAAAAAAGCAAAAGAAATAGAAAAAGCAAAAGAAGAAAAAGAAGAAGAAAAAAAAATATAGTAGCGAAAGGCAATCAATGCTTCCCGAATACGGGAAAGGTTTTTGGCCTAGAAATTGCGAATATAGCAAAGCATATTGATGATGTTGTTATTATTGGTATTGTTGTTGGTATTGTTGTTGATATTATTGTTGTTGCTGCTGTTGTTTTTGATAGCTTAGAGAATTAAAGAATCAAAGGATTAAAGCTATTATTATATAGCCGGGCGATGGAAATCATAACAAAACAATAATACGCTACAAAACGATTAAACATAACAAACATATAATAAATGCCTTTAATCATAATCGTTATTATTTATAGGATCAACGATTCAAACATCTATAGAATTATATGGAATTATTTATTTATACAATTACTCGTAGAGAAATTGTATATATATTATTAGATTAGTTTTCGTTTGTTTATTTACATCAACAAAGAATCATGCAAATAGCATGTAATTGTAGAGTTACTTATTTTGTTTGCTTTGTAAGCAAATCATATACTACGTATATAATCTAAGGAGTGTATTACGTTAAAAGCGTAAAGCATATAAGAAATATATATTTATTGAACAATATGCTCTTACGTATTATTTGGATCTTCTGGTAATAGATATACAAGCACTATAAAAAACATATGTACGCTATAATGCCCAAGCATATTAAAAGCATACGTACGCAAAAGCGCACAAGTACATTAACCGTTTTTGATCTGTCAGCGCTAAAAGTATTGGTATATCAACCAAGCTTGGTTTATCGACTAATTGAGTTTGTAACTATTGTTATACAAGAACATTATAATTTGTAGTATTGTAGATCTTTATGATTATAAAGCTATACAATGATTATATATAATCATTTGTATTCATATATATATAGTATATAAGGAATAAATTAATCCTGTATTTAGAAGGATAAACAACAATACAATCATTGTTTTATACCTATACCTTTATCTCTTTCTGATATCACTTCATTATATATTCGTAGCTATCCTCCGTAATAATTATATTCTAATTCGATTAAATATTTGTAATTAAAACGTTAAAAACTAATATATAAAATAAATAAACTTTATAGAACAATAAACAATAATGAATTTCGGCGTAATTATAAAAAATTTATTTTAGGTTTGAGTATAGCAAATACCAAACTTTTGGAAAAGATTTAAATATATTTTGATTATTTATTTGATTGATTTAATATTGTTTTGATTAACTTATATAAACCAAATTGCATCGACTAATATACTATACTTTAACGTTGATAAATACGCACAACAATACTTTGCGAATTCGTAAAATATCATCGCTAAAATGAATAGAGATTCTATTACTATTAAAATCCTTCATTTATTACTAAAGATTTGTTTTTTCTTTTATTTATATTATTCTTGTTATTCCTTCATTATTTTATTTATGTTATCAAAAAATTTATATTTTAATTATATTATATTTACATTTTATACAATTCAAATTGTTTAAGTTATAATACTTTATCGATCAATTATATCTTTCGAATCTATCAATAGTTTTAGCGCATTTATATTCAATACAATAATTTTTAGAGATTCTAAAGTCGAAAAAATTAATAGATTTATCAATAACAAGCAATCTAACCCTTTTAGTAAGCTAAAGCTTTATAAAAGCAAACGCTATAATATCAAAAGTAAACAATCTGCAAAAGCAAAACTTAAAGTTATTATTACTTTTAAAATCAAATCCAATTTTAAAAAAAACTTTGAGCAAAATAAAAATGTTTTTATATTTAATAAAAATAATATTAAAGAGATTATTAAAGCTTTTATAAAATCCAATAAAAAAAGTTTGCTATTCGTAGAGAAAAAAGGAATACTATGATTCGATAATACTAATACAATAAAATAATATAAAACCATAAAGGATCTTAAGCAAAAGTATAATATAATTAAAGAAAAGTTTCGTTATCGAATTCTTAAACAAATAAAGTATAATTTTCGATTCGATATAAAGATTATGAATAAATACAAATCATTTGATTGGAATTGAAAGAAAATCTTGAAACTTACTTTTTTAACAAAATATACTATATAAAACACTTTTCGATTAAAATATAACCAAAACTATTTGTAAACTTTAATATTTAAATACAATATAAAGGAAAAGTATAATCTTGAAAATATATTGATTTATAGCCGAAACTACAACTTTATTGCAATTCAACTTATAACGAAGAAAAAGATTATTATTGAAACCATTGCTTTTTTGTTTTTGAAAAGCTTAAATATTTAATTAAGATTAAAGTTTATCAATAAGATTGATAATTTATTGAAGGAATGTTATACTTTGGTTTAAGCCTCGATTTATATAGTTTATATAAAGTATATAGATTTGTTAAACTATAATAAGGATTTTGAAATAAAATTTGATTAAAAAAGATTAATATTAAAATAATTAATATTATTATAAAGGTTATAAGAAAACCTAAAAAGAAAAGGTTTGCATCTTTTAAAAACTATAATAATAAAATAAGTTTATTAGTTAAAGTATTCGAGATATTTATTGTTAAAAGTATTGCACTCTTTATTAAACTTATTATTACAAAAAAGTCTATAGCTTTTTCTAGCTTTATTAAAGTTCTCGATAATAATAAAACAATAGAAATTAATGCAATTTATAACAAATCTTATTTCTATTATCAAAATGTATAACCTGAAAACAAAAACTATATTATAAAAAAAGATTATTTAGTTTTCAAAAAATATTGTATAAAAAAATAGATCATTTTTAATAGATTCGGTGTTATATATTAAAAAAAGAATTAAAATCAAATAAAATCATTTCAAATCTTTTATAACAAAAACAATAGTTTTTTGATATATTTTGTAACAGCTAATATAAAGATAAATAAATAAAACAAAAAGAACAATTTAAATATAGAATTGATTAAATATATTAATATTATTAAAATTGTTAATAATAGTGTTTATTTCTTTAACAATATTGTAAGACTGCAGAATGGCTCCGACCATTCGGACCTAACACCCTCACATGACCTTGCCTCTCATAAGGAGTATTTATACTCTTTTTATACTATATCTTAGATCACTATATCATATTTTATTTATTGAGTTTTATCTTCTTTACCATCCCCTTTCTTGATTGTGTATATATTCATTATAACCTAGATCATCCTGATTATCCTTCCCTTCTCCATCGTTCATGACCAATCTAATTAACCCTAGCCTCTACTCCCCTCTTGTTGTGTTGCTCTTTTCTAGAAGGCCATTCTTTTTGTTGTTTTTGGTTGTTGTTTCCACCCCTCACCTTCTTCCCTTTTACAATATCAACTCGATTTTATCTTTTATTTTTCGTTTAGATAGTTCTATTCTGAAATACATTAACGTTGTTATTTAGCTTAAACTTGTTATATTGCAATTTAAATAATATATTAGCAAAAATAAAATAGAAAAAGTTATTTTTATTTTAAAACGAAAACCCGAAAATATAGTTTCAAAATTTATTGTTTTTATTTTTGCGAAAGTTTAAACGATTAGGTTTTCTCTATTTAATATTCTTGATTTTATAATAAGTAATATATCTTCGAATAGTTAAGATTCTATAAGAATAAATCTATCGATTATTATTAAAAAAATTGTTTTTAAAAAATCAAAAAGAAAATTTATTCTTTCGATTATAATTAATGATTATAATATAATTAAATAAATTGAATATTTGATTTTTGGGATTAAAATTTCTATTTTTATCGACTTTTTGCTTAAAACAATACTTAAACTTTGGAAAAAATAATTGATCAAAATTGATAATCTATTAAGACTTGAAGTATTAATATCAAAATTGTTTAAAATTGTTAATAATATATTATTTACTATTTTGGAATCCTATATTGTTATAGTTTAAAATCAAAAATCTATTAAAATACAAATCAATTATTATAACTCGTTTAAATATAATTTTTTGATATAGATAAATACAGTTTTTGTTGTTTTGTTAAATTATGAAAAAAAAGTATATAATTAAGTTGCATATATTTTGAAAACAAATCGAGATTGTAAAAAGCTATTGATAATTAAAATTCTATTGAACAATTAAAGCTTAATTAAAGCTATTTTTAATAATAGTTTTATTATTAATATAATGAATAATAAACTATATATAACTTTAAACTTTTCAATAAACTTAATGAATATAAATATTGTTAATATCGATATAATCGAATTAAAACTTATAAATATATATAGGAATATCAAAGTTTTTCTAAATGGAATTATAAATATAGTTAATATCTATATAATAAAAAATGCTCGAAACAAATTTTTATTAAGTATATTATAGTTTATTATTAGCGAAGTTATATTTAATTATTAATATAGTTTATAACATATTGCGATTACTAATAATGATAATAAATATTATACAAATATTTGATATAATAAGTAAGCGTTGTAAATAGTTTATAATAAACATTTCTTTAACATTAATAAAGAAAATTAGATTCCGATATATTCAATAAGTAATATATCGGTAATTTTGTATTAAATCCTTTTTAAGATATAAAACTTTTAGAGAAGTAAATGATATTTGACAAATATTACAAATTGTTAAACTCAAAACTTCGAGAATAATTAGAAAAAATATTAATCTATTTGAAACCAATCGAAAACTATATTTTATTTCTAGATTTGCAAGATTTATATATTAATAAACCAAAGTATATTAAATATTTAATTGTTTTCGAAAACAATAATAAGCTTATTTATAAATATCATCGAATTATTATATAATTTATATATTTAATAATTAAAGTATTAATAAAGAATTTCTAAAAAAATCTTTCATTTTTTATTAATACTTTATATAAGAATAAAGCCAATAAAGTTTAATCATTTAATATTCTTACAAATATAAATGAAAAAGATTCTAAAGAATTAATAAATTGATTGAAATATTATAGAAAAATGTTTCTTTATCAAAAACCTATTAGCAAATAGAAAAAGTATTTAATACCAAAATTTAATAATAAGTTTAAAAAATATCGATTAATTTTTAAACGTATAAAGAAAATCAAATATAAAGATATATTTATTGAATAAAAAAAAGATCTATTATTATTATGTTTTTTGAATTGCAAAAATGCTTTAATATTTGATTGAATTTATATTAGCAAAATACAATTTGATATTGCATTTCTTTAAAAGATCAATATAATTTTGTATATAATATAATAAACAATAAATTTCCCGATTTCAAAAGCTTTAATATAAACAATCTTTAAAATGCTTCTATCGGAATACGTGAATAGGATCCTGACATATATCGAGCAATGCCGTAAGCATTGTACAATATATGCAAAGAAGATATGAAATATCTGTTATACACTAGAAGAGTTTTCACCCCCTTTTTCATTTTGAGTAAAAGAGCAGAAAATAAGTTAATGTATAATTTCCCTTATAGTTAAATATACCCTCTTTCCTTTGTACAAAGAAAGAGAGGATACATACATACATTTTAATTCAATACAATACTTTTCATACCATACATTTTGTGCTCAATACAAACGTAGGCCTATAGTGTAAACTCAACAGCTTTAAAATCGCATTAATTAAAGAATATTCAAGTATTACAAAAGGCTATACAAGAACCTATAGTTTTTGATTAAGAAAAAGACTTTTGATATTTACAGAATCATTAATATTGTTATCAAATTGAATAAGATTATAATCCGGGATATCAATCTTTTATTTGATATAAATATCTTCGTTGAAAATTTTGCGAGGTGTATAATTGCTTTTTTGATTAATTTCTTTTTTGGTTATAATCAAGTTTTTTTAACAAAAAAGAATAGAAATATAATTTGTCATACTAAAATGACGCGTCATATCGAACATATGGCTAATTGGGTATATATACTAGGTATATGTCCGCACAGCGGTATAACACCGTGACAGTTTACTCGTGACACACCCCCAAGATTGCTGACGCTCAAGGCAGGGATCTTTTACCCTATAGAATTGCCTTATAAAGTGGAACGTAGCGAAGTAGCTAATTAATTAGAAAAATGGAATCGTATAATTGATTCAAAGTGGAGTAGTTCATACTATATGGAGCTCCAAGTGAGGTCTAATGAATCGAATCTCATTCGTAAGCTAATGCAGCTGATCCACTAATAAAGGTGCCGGAGTGGATTCCTTAAAAATCCTTGAAAGTGAGCAAACTCGAATCGAATATTATACCAGTGCGTTAACCAGGCTTATAACTGTCATGCCAAAATGACGCGCCATATCGAACATATAGCTAATTGGGTATATATACTAGGT
>NGKF01000009.1:1182223-1252159 GCA_002162555.1 Monilinia aucupariae
GGTATATATACTAGGTATATGTCCGCACAGCGGTATAACACCGTGACAGTTTACTCGTAATATAATTGTATTTCAAATTCCGTTTAATTTGTTACAATAAACAATTTTTCTATAAAAAACAATAAACTTAATGATTCAATTTTGTAGAATTGTTTTGAAAATCTTAAGCAATCTTTTACTAATTATAGTATTGCTTTTTCTAAATAATATTAAGATTAAAGGTTTATTAAATAATTATAATATAAAAGAAATCGAAAATAAAATTAAATGCTTTGTTTTTGAATATATTCAATTTATTAATAAAATGTTTAAACAATTAAAAAAAGCAAATTATTTAATTAAAATTAAATCAAAATAGTATATAAATAAAATCCAAATTGTTGATTATATTTATAATACTAATAAGCGAATTTCTATAAATGCAAAAATCCAAAAGATTATTGATTAGCTTATACTACTTAATAAGTATAATATTCGAATGTTTTTTGAAATCTATATTTTTTTTCGAATTTGAGTAAAGAATTTCGTTAAAAAAATAGATTCTTTGTATCGATTGTTAAAAAAAAGTGCAGAGTTTATTTGAATAAAGTTAAAGCAATTTATTATAGATTCTTTAAAACATATTTTAATCTATGTTTTTGCTTTTATACTTTTATAATATAATAATTCGAAAAAGGTTAATGAAATTGTTTACAATATTAATATTAATCTTAAAGAATAAAACAATTATTTAAATCAAATGCTTAATAGAAAAAAAATAATAATTCGTTTTGAAAATAGAATATAAAATATTATTGAAAACAATTATAATGCAATTAAAAAAAAATATTATAGTATTTTTAAAGCTTTGTAAAAATTTATATTTAATCTTTATAATATACATTTCATTTTTGAGATTAATGTTAAAGTTTTGATTGTATAACTTAATTGTATTGCTATTAATTTATTTAACGATATCACTTCATTATATATTCGTAGCTATTCTCCGATAAGTATTTGAGCATACAATCAAAAACGACGATATATTACGATACAGCGCTGTATTGTATAAGACACATGTACAAAAGAGATACAAAGCGCTTTCTCAAGCCATTATAGCAAAAACGAGCTTTACTACATTAGCGAAGGGATCGCAAGTGATTAATAGCGATTATACATAGCAACAAAACCCTCTTTCGCTTACCCTTTTTCAAAATCGAATTAAAAAAAGAATTAAAAATATATTGTTTCCCTTTATCGTATTCAAAAAGCTACAACAATCAATAACTTTTCAAAGGGTTAACAAGCTTCTATAAAAGATCGAATAGTAAACAATAATTTATTGCAAGTATATAACCATATTTGTTAACTCTTTAAAAAGGATCGTTAAAACCTTTATTAAAAATGAAATGCATATTATTATATTGATCCAAAAAGCAATCCTAATATGCGTTGTAAACGCTTTTATAATAAGTATAACTATAAGCTTAAAAATCCTTAAAACATAAGAAAGTATAACAACAATCGAAATATTTATAATGTGAACAGGAATCGTAAAAACCCTTAGAGTTAGCAAACTATTAATCGCTTTTCAAAGCAAAGCTTTTAAAACAAACTTTGCAAAAAAAAATATTATCAAAGCAACAAAAATGAATAAACATATTTTTGTTAAATGCGTCTTTTTTGTAGGCTTATATTGTAATAACCTTTTTCTGATTCGAAAGAACCTAGTTAAAGCTATCTCGGGTATCAAGAACGAAAACATCTCAAAGATGGTAAAATGCAAATCGGGCTGAGTATTATACTTTAAATCTTTGGAGATAAAAAACGCTTTAATAAAGAATATTTACAAATCAAAGATCTATAAAATCATTGGAGTTATATATTTTGATCTTCTAAAGATGTAGTATAACTATTGTATACATTTGGTATCAAATACTTTATTCAATGCGATTAACGAATAGATTGAAGTTATTAAGAAGATGGTAAAGAGAAAAGCCCGGATTCAAACCGGTATCATTTTGGTTAAATGCTTTAAAAGTTTTGGAAACGGCGCAAAGAATGTTTGAGTAATTAGTTTTATTATTTCGATCGTTTCCTTTCGTTTATTTAAAACTATTCCTTTTTCTACTTTTTTATTTTTTTGCAATTAAATAAAGCTTTATAAATAAAATTACCAAACTTATTGTAATATTTATTATTATATAAAATCTATATAATGCAATAATTGTAATATTGCAAAAACTAAATATTAAGGATTAATATATAAGCTATACCTGGCGTTTGCGAAATGTAACGAATATTATGATTTGTTTCCAATAAGGTACAAAGGTTGCTTGTTGACGTTTTGCAATATAACTAGAGATAAACTATAATGCAATTTAATTAAAGTTCAAATAAAATTGATTCGCAAAAACAATCGAATAGTTTAAAAAGTATACGTTTTAGGGATAGCTATATATATTATATAAACAATATATATATTTTAAACAAAAGTTTAAAACTTTTAAACATTCCAAAGTATATAAAGCTTTATATAACTAAACGTTGCTCGGACTCCGGTGTTTACTCATATCGAGATCCAAATATTAGCGATTTCAAAGAAAACAAACGATAATGTTAAATGTATAACAAATACAACAATATTGCAAAATAAAGCATCGAAACGCTTTAAAGCAACTCCGAGCTAAATGAATCTAAAGCTTTTGTTACAAAACAATATATACAAGGTTTACGTTAAAAATATAATGAATACTAATAATAACGATGTTACGATAATTATACAATTAATTGAAGCTATTGATCCTTTTAATAAATAAAGGTTCGAACCGATGTAACAACGAAGACTATAAGGATAATCCAACCCTATATATAACGATGGTATTGTAAGACTGCAGAATGGCTCCGACCATTCGAACCTAATACCTTTACGTAACCTCGCCTCTTATAAGGAGTATTTATACTCTTTTTATTCTATATCTTAGATCACCATGTTATATTTTGTTTATTAAGTTTTATTTCCTTTATTATCTTTTTTTTTGATTATATATATATCCATTATAATCTAGATTGTTTATTCTAATTATCCTTTCCTTCTTCGTTGTTTATAATCGTTTTAATTGATCCTAGTTTTTACTCTTTTTTTGTTGTATTACTCTTTTCCAAAAAGTCATTCTTTTTATTGTTTTTATTATTATTTCCATTTCTTATTTTCTTCCTTTTTATATTAATGATCTATACAAAAACAAAAGTTTATTCAAAATTAGTTATTCATAAGAGCAATATACAATCTTAAGTTCTTTTCGATATACTGAAGTATTTTGTAAAGAATCTAAAATATCGGAAAAGTTAATAAAAAAACTATAAACGATAATAGTATAGAATTGTATTCTTCGATAAGAATAAAAAGAAAGCAAAAACGATAAAATGAATTATATTTTAAAGAGAAGGAACTCAAATCGCAAACAATTGTATTCTCATTCAATATCGATCATTTAAATGTAACAACAATAAAGATAAGATTTGATAGCATTTGTATTACAAATCGAATAATAATATGAAATGATTATAAGATTAATAATTATTACTAAAAACAATAGTTTTTTTTATTTAACGATTTGGTTTATAAATTGTATACCAAACTTATTTTACAATTTATAACCCGAAAAATTCAATATATATTGTTTATATAGCTTTTGTTGTTAATATTGAAAAGCTTTTAAATGATTTTGTATTTTTAAATCTGAAAGTTAAATTGAAAAAGGAAAAGCATAATCTATTGAAACTTTAAATAACCATTAAATCGATTTAATTGTATTTTGATTTGATTGAATATTTGTAATTAGAACATTAAGGATTAATATATAAAATAAATGAATTTTATAGAATAATAAACAATAATGAATTTCAACGTGATTATAAAAATTTTATTTTAAATTTGGATATAGCAAATATTAAGCTTTCGAAAAGGATTTAAGCATATTTTAATTGTTTATTTGATTAATCTAACGTTATTTTGATTAACTTGTATAAACCAAATTGCAACAACCGATATACTATACTTTAGCATTAATAAATATACACAATAATACTTTGCGAATTTGTAAAGTATCAATGTTAAAGTAAATAGGGATTTTATCGCTATCAAAATCCTTCATTTATTATTAAAGATTTGTTTTTCTTTTTATTTATATTATTCTTATTATTTCTTCATTATTTTATTTACATTATCGAAAAATTTACATTTCAATTATATTATACTTACATTTTATATAATTCAATTATTCAAATTATAATACTTTATTGATCAATTATATCTTCCGAACTTATTAATAGTTTTAGTGTATTTGTGTTCAATATAATGGTTTTCAAAGATCCTAAAATCGAAAAGATTGATAAGTTTATCAATAATAAACAATTTAGCCTTTTTAACAAGCTAAAGCTTTGTAAAAGTAAACGTTATAATGCCAAAAACAAACAATCTACAAAAACAAAGTTTGAAATCATTATTCTTTCTAAAGTTAAATTCGATTTTAAAGAAAACTTTAAATAAAATAAAAATGCTTTTATATTTAATAAGAATGATATCAAAAAGTTTATTAAAACGTTTATAAAGTTTAATAAAAAAAGTTTGTTATTTGTGGAGAAAGAAAGAATACTATAGTTCGATAATATTAATGTAATAAAGTAATATAAAGTTATAAAGGATTTTAAACGAAAATATAATATAATTAAAAAAAAGTTTCGTTATCGAATTCTTAAGTAAATAAAGTATGATTTTCGATTTGATATAAAGGTTATAAATAAATACAAATCATTTGGTTGGAATTGGAAAAAGATTTTTAAATTTGCTTTTTTAGCGGAGTATGCTATACAAAATACTTTTCGATTAAAATATAATTAAAATTATTTGCAAACTTTGATATTTAAGTACAATGCAAAGGAAAAGTATAACTTTGAAGATATATTAATTTATAGTCGAAGCTATAACCTTATTACAATTCGGCTTATGGTAGAGAAAAAGATTACTATTGAAATTGTTGCTTTTTTGTTTTTAGAAAGTTTAAACATTTGATTAAAATTGAAGTTCGTCGATAAGATTGATAATTTATTGAAAAAACGTTACACTTTGGTTTGGGTTTCAATCTATACAATTTATATAAAGTATATAGATTTGTTAAACCATAACAAAGATTTTAAAAAGAAAACTTAATTAAAAAAAATTGATATTGAAATAGTTGATATTACTATAAAGATTATAAGAAAACCTAAGAAAAAAAAGTCTACATTTTCCAAAAACTATAATAATAAAATAAGTTCGTTAATCAAAGTATTCGAAATATTTGTTACCAAAAGCATTATATTTTCAATCAAATTTGTTACTATAGAAAAGTTTGTAGCTTTTTCCAACTCTATTAAAGTTCTTGATAATAATAAAACAATGAAGATTAATACAATTTATAATAAATCTTACTTTTATTATTAGAATGTATAACCTAAAAACAAAAGCTATACTATAAAGAAAGATTATTCAATTTTTAAAAAATATTATATAAAAGAATGAATCATTTTCGATAAATTCGATATTATATATTGGAAAAAGAATTAGAATTAAACAAAACTATTTCAAATCTTTTATAACAAGAATATGGATCTTTTGGTATATTTTATAACGATCAATATAAAAATAAATAAATGGAATAAAAAGGATAACTCAAATTCAGAGTTGATTGAATGTATTAATATTATTAAAATCGTTAATAATGGTGTTTATTTCTTTAACAATATTAATTTTATTTTATTTTTTATTTTTTGTTTAAATAACTTTATTTTAGAATACATTAACGTTGCTATTTAGCTTAAACCTGCTATATTGCAATTTGAACAATATATTAACAAAAATAAAGTAGAAAAAATCATTTCCATTTTAAAGCGAAAACCCGAAGATATGATTTCAAAACTTATTACTTTTATTTTTGTAAAAACTTAAACAATTGAGTTTTTTCTATTTAATACTCTAGATTTTACAATAAATAATACATTTTCAAATAATTAAAACTTTACAAAAATGGATTTATTGATTATCATTGAAAAAGTTGTTTTTAAAAAGCCAAAAAGAAAATTTATTTTTTTGATCATAACTAATGGTTATAATACAATTGAACAAATTAAACATTTGATTTTTGGGATTGAAGTTCTTATTCTTATCAACTTTTTGCTCAAAATAATACTCAAACTTTGAAAGAGATAATTGATCAAAATTAATGATTTATTAAAACCTAAAGTATTAATACCAAAACTTTTTGAAGTTGTTAATAATATATCATTTATTACTTTGGAATTCTATATTGCTATAGTTCGAAATCGAAAGTTTGTTAAAGTATAAATCAATTATTGTAATTTGTTTGAATATAATTCTTTAATACAAATAAATGCAATTTCTATTGCTTTGCTAAATTACCAAAAGAAGATATACAATTAGATTATATATATTTCAAAAACAGATCGAAATTGTAAAAAGCTATTAATAATTAAAATTTTGTTGAACAATTAAGATTCAATTAAAGTCATTCTCAATAATAGTTTTATCATCAATATAATGAATAACAAACTATATATAATCTTGAACTTTTCTATAAATCCAGTGAATATAAATGTTATTGGTATCGATATAATTGAATCGAAACTTATAAGCATATATAAAAATATTAAAATCTTTTTCAATGGAATTACAAATATGGTTAATATTTATATAATAAAAAATGCTCGAAATAAACTTCTATTAAGAATACCATAGTTTATTATTAGCGAAATCATATTTAATTATTAATATGGTTTATAATATATTGCAATTATCGATAACGATGATGAATATTATACAAATGTTTGGTATAGCGAGCAAGCGTTGCAAATAGCTTACAATAAATATTTCTTCAACATCAATAAAAAAAACTAGATTCCGATATATTTAATGAGCAATATATCGATAATTTTATATTAAATCCCCCGCAAAATGTAAAACTTTTGGAGAAATAAATGATATTTGATAAATATTACAAATTGTTAAACCTAAAACTTTGAGAATGATTAGAAAAAGTATTGATTTATCTGAAACTAATCGAAAACCGCATTTTACTTTTAAATCTGCGAGATCTATACATTGATAAACCAGAATATATTAAACATTTGATTGTTTTTGAAGACGATAATAAGTTTATTTATAAATATCATTGAGTTATTATATGATTTGTATATTCAATGATTAAAGTATTAGTAAAGGATTTCCAAAAGAACCTTTTATTTCTTATCAATACTTTATACAAAAACAAAACTAACAAAGTTCGATTATTCAATATTTCTACGAATATAGATGAAGAAAGTTCCAAAGAATTAACAAATTGGTTTAAATATTATAAAAAAATATTCTTTTATTAAAAACCTATTGGCAAATAAAAAAAATATTTGATATTAAGATTTAATAATAAGTTTGAAAAATATCGATTAACTTTTGAATATATAAAAGAAATCAAATATAAAGATATATTTATCGAACAAAAAAAAGATTTATTGTTGTTGTATCTTTTGAACCGCAAAAATGCTTTAGTATTTGATTGGATTTATATTAACAAAATGCAATCTGATATTTTATTTCTTTAAAAGATTAATACAATTTCGCATACAACATGATAAACAACAAATTTCTCGATTTTAAAAGTTTTGGTATAGATAATCTTTAAAATACTTTAAGACTGTATTGATTAAAGAATATTCGAGTATTACGAAAGGTTATATAAAAATCCATAGTTTTTGGTTAAGAAAAAGATCTTTAGTATTTACAGAATTATTAATATTATTATCGAATTAAACAAAATTATAATCCAGGATATTAATCTTTTATCTAATATAGATACCTTTGTTAAAAATTTTGTAGGGTATATAATTGTTTTTTTAATCGATTTTTTTTTTAATTATAATCAAGTTCTTTTGATAAAAGAGAGTAGAGATATAACTATATTCCAAACTTCGTTTAATTTGTTGTAATAAACAATTCTTCTATAAAAAGCAATAAACTCAATGATTCAATTTTGTAGGATTGTTCTAAAAATCTTAAATAATCTTTTGTCAATTATAATATTGCTTTTTCTAAATGATATTGGAATTAAAAATCCATTAAATAATTACAATATAAAGAAAATCAAAAATGAAGTTAAACGCTTTATTTTTAAGTATATTTAATCTATTAACAAAACGTTTAAATAATTAAAAAGAGTAGATTATTTAATTGAAGCTAAATCAAAATAGTATATAAATAGAATCCAGATTATTGGTTATATCTATGATATTAATAAGCGAACTCTTATAAATACAAAAATCCAGAAGATTGTTAATTGATTTACACTATTTAATAAATATGATATTCGAATGTTTTTTAAAATCTATATTTTCTTTTGGATTTGGGTAAAGAATTTTGCCAAAAAGGCAGATCTTTTGTATCGATTGTTAAAGAAAGATGCGAAGTTTATTTAAATAAAGTTAAAGCAATTTGTTATAGATTCTTTAAAGTATGCTTTAATTTACGCTTTTATTCTTATATTTTTGCAATACAATAATCCGAAAGAGATTAGTGAAATTGTTTGCAATATTAATGTTAGTTTTGAAGAATAAAGCGATTATTTGAATCAAATGCTTAATGGAAAAAAAACAATGGCTTGTTTTAAGAATGAAATATAGAATATTGTTGAAAGAAATTATAATGCAATTAAAAGAGAATATTGTGATGTTTTGAAAACTTTGTGAAAGTTTAGATTTGATTTTTACGGTACACATTTCATTTTCAAAACTAATACCAAAGTTTTGGTTGTACAACTCAATCGTATTGTTATTGATTTACTTAAAGCTTTGATTACAAAATGAATCGCTTGGATTCGATTATTCGATTTTAAAGTTCAATATATTAAGGAAGCGTTTTATACTATTGTCAACAAATTATCAAAACAACCTTAAAGTTTTTTTAACCCTTTTGAAAATGAAATGGATATTAATGATTAGATCGCTAAAAAGCTTAACAACATTGTAACAATAAATGATTTGCAAAACTTTACAAATTCGCAAAGTATTGTATTACGCAACGAGTACTCGAAAGATAATCAAAAAATCGCCTTTTATTTGTTAATTCTACAAAAGCCAATAAATATAATAACATTAAACTTTGAAAAGTTCAAAAAAAAAGTTTTGGAATTCAATATACAAGATAAATATTTATTCAAAAATAAATCAAAGAATGTATTTTATCAATAAATTATCGATAACAAAAATAAACGTTTGAAATTGATCTTTTATTTGTATAATATATATAGTTACAAAAAAATGAAAAACATATTTAACAAAGTTCATCAATTATATTATTGAACGAATATATTTTAAGAAGTTAAAGTATTTATCAAAACTTATTTTAATTGTTAATTTTGCAAATCAAATCTTAAAGAAAAGCCGTTATATCCGATTTGAATTAGTATATATTAGGCTAAATACAGTCTAGATATCATTTATATACTTATTAATAATGGTTACAAGTATTTAGTAATTCTGTATAATAATCTTTTTAAATAGATCGAAGCAAAATCTTTGCGCATTATTAATTCAAAGAATATCGCGTTGTTTCTTTAGAATATTGTTTGTTGATATAGTATATTTGGAAAAGTCGTTATAGATAAAAGATTTAAAAATAAAGATTATATAGAATATTTTGTAGTAAAATACAAAATCAATAGAGTTCAGATCTTAATATACAATTCAAAAATAAACGAAATAATAAAACATGAATATTAATCATTGAAGAATAATTTAGTTAAAACAATGAAAGAGAAAGAAAAGTAATTTCAATATCTAAACGCTATCTTAATAATTAATAAAGTTATTATTTATAAATCTATCAATCTTACTTTTTTCTATATAATTTATAGCTAGCATTCTATTCTATTAATCGAGATCAAATATTATATATGGAAAATTCTAAACTAGAATATTGTGAAAACGAGATCCGATTTGTTAGTTATTCGTATACATCAATTTGAGATAAGGAATAAAAATATTTGAGAAATTGCATTGTATAAGAAACGTTATTGATTTAATAAGAAAAAACATTTTAATAAAGATTATAATACAATAGAAAAGAATATTAAATAAAGCGATATAGTTCTATATAATGATTTATTAAACAAAATCAATATATTAAGAGAGCAAAAACTTGCATATCGATAACTTGAACCTTATCGAATAACAAAAATAAACATAAACAAAAACATTTATATTTTGAAGAAGCTAGATAGAATTTGTTTATATAGAACTTATACAAATAATAAACTTAAGAAGTTTATTCAATATAACAATATAATTGTTCTAATAAAGTTGAATAAGGTTAAAAATAACGATTTGGAAATTAAAGATTTTTTAAAAGTTTTAGTTCTTTTATTTGAAAGACTTATTAAACAAATTTTAAAAAATATAAATTAGTTAATAAATGATAATCCGATATCTGAAAAAAGTCGATTGTTTTGCCAACTTAATTTGGTTATCGAAATCCTTTTTCGCAAATCAAGATCTATATAAACAAGATCTTAAACTCTTCAAATTTAATGCAAAACCCTAGCTTTAAAGTCCAGCTTTATTAAGGATATCAACTTATATTATTGTTCGATAGATTAATCAAATCTTTGATATTATCGTTTGATGGATTGGCCAAATCCTTTGAGATTGTTATCCAAAACCATTTGTAATCTGTTATTTCACTTCAAATGAATAAGTTATTTGTTATCAAAAATAATATTATTCATTAGTAAATAAAACAATTACCCCGTTAATAAAATGATTTCCATTTCTTTCTATTTATATCAAATTATTTGTTTTCCTTTATTGATTATTTATATTACGCGTTGCTTTCGTTTAATTTGTTTTCTTATTATATTAATACTTTTCTTTCTTTTCTTCTTTAATTCTTTCCTTTAATAATAACCTTTTTTATATACTATACTTCGATCTTTATACCCTTTTATATCAACAATTTTACAATTCTTTAATTTCGATATTAATTCTTTTGCTTTTAAACAATTGTTTTTTCTTATTAATCTATTGATTCTTTAGATTTTTTTGTATTTATAAATCTTATTTTCTTTACAAAATTCTTTATGCTTTTATATTAAATCTTTTATATCCTTTTGCTTTTTAATATTACAATTTCTCATTTTTGTTATACTCTTTATTTTTCACAATGAATAAGTTAAGATCTTTATTAATTAAAAAGATTAAGCGCAATAAAGCCGATTAACAATTTATAGCTTTTTTAATCGTTATTGAAATATAGCATATAGAAAAGTTCAATCACTTTTCGCAAATTCTAAAGTAATGCAAAAACCGATTTATTGAATTGCAATATAATATATACATTTCCTTCAATTATTTCGTATTGATTTTGCAATATAAGTTTGAAAAAGTTATGAATAAATTGATGATTGATATAATCTGAGATAAAATGTAGTTTGTTATTAATATCTCTCAAAAAGAATACTTAAAAGACAATATTGTTGTTATTAAAAAAGTAAAAAATGCTTAATATAAACATAAAGAATATTTAAGCAACATTATAAACCATTAAACAAAATTTCTTATTAGTAAATCTTTGGCTTTATCGCTTATCTTTAAATAAGGTTTTCGATTTGCTAAAGATCTATATACCATTATTAAAATTTTTGAATCTGCAAATACTATTAACAATATTAATAATAAACTAATACACTGGTTATCAAAAGTACGAAGATAAAGATATTATATTAATCAATAGATTATGCCTTTTGAATTCAAAAAAGTTATTCTGATTGTATTAAAAAAAAAGGCTAAAATGAAATAAATTAACAAGAAAGCTAAAAACTTGAACTTTCTTTGCAATAAGTATAGTTTATTGGATATTGATGATGAACAATACTAATTGAAGACACTTTCTCAATTTATATTTCTATTCGAAATTAAAAATATAGATTTGAATGTTTCTATTAAATTAACAGATCATAATATAATAATTTGAGAATACTTAAATATTGATATTCCAGTCAAAAAAGTTGATTACAAAATAAACTTAATGAACGTTATAATAATTCATTATTGAACTTTTGTTAAATCTAGTAATTATATTATTAAATATTAAAAGATCGATAAGTATATTACTTTTAAAATATACAAATATTTTTTTGCAATTATCAATAACAATCTTGTATAGTTTTAAGCTTTATTAAAAAAATATATTGCTAAACAAATCGAATAGTATCAAATAGTTGAACTAGTTGCTTGCCATCCGCTAAATATATATTTATATTATATTCAACAATTAGCAAATATCCTTAGTTTGGAAATTGTTTATTACAAAATGAAGGAATTTAATAGTAGATTAATAAAAGTTTATATAAAAAAAAATGTAATCGATAAGATACATGTTTTTGAAAAGTTTTATGATTGGTTTAAGCTTTATACTATTGCGAAAAAGGTTTAATATTAACAAACTTTTGGTTTATTAACTTTTCAAAAGCCTTTTTTTGATATAATAAATTCTTTTATACATTTAAACGTTTGCAAAAAGCCGCCGTTAATAAGATTTGCTTGGATTTCGACTTTAATACTAAATATTCTTAATGATTCGATTAAAAATGATATTCGAATTTTGATCAAAATATATCAACATTATTATTATTGAAAAGAAAGGGATTATAGTTTTTTATATACAATTTACTTTTTTTTAATATAACAAATTATGTATATTGATTTGACTTTTTGGCGAAAAACGATTTTATAAAGATTTGATAAAGAATATCGTTTGTTAATAATTCCTTTCTTTATAATAAAATATACTTTAACTAAAAATTCTAGTTATTTGTTTGTATATAGCAATGCTTTGAATATTTTTGGTTTAAAAAAGAAGCGCAATCTATATAACGCAATTATATCCTTTGTTTTTTATAATGATTGTAAAATTGAATATTAAACCCGTTCTTTTTCTATTTTAACGAAAAAAGTTAACACTTTTTGATCGATTAAATCAATTAAAACTTTCCCTAAAGCTTTATTATTTGATACTAGAGAATAGTAATTATTGTTATTTAAAACTAACTTTAAGGATTACAAGGTTGTAAAAAAGAATGCAAAATTGAATTAAAAGATTATTATAAATCCAATAAATATATTAACCTTAGAAACAATTGTTAAAATTGGTACAATTGTTATAAATATTAAGCTTTTATATACTTTTATAATTCTTTATACAATTGTAATATATAACAATAATGATTAATCTTTACCCCTTTTTGAAAATGGTATATTATATTTAGCGGTACTCAAATTATATTGTGATTTGATATTAATCTTTAATAAGAATATATCGGAAAAAAGAAGATTTATAATATTTAACTTTCCAATAAATATTCATATATCTTTTACGCATTTTATCAAATAAGCATTTATAGGAATTTTGTTTTGAGATAATATATTAATAAAGAAAAGCGTTTTGGAATTGTTATAAAAATCGAAGAAACAATTCAATTTATAATATAAAAAATCGAAGAAAAATACCTTAGCCTTTTTTGTACAAATTTTTAAAGAAATAAAAAGATAGGAAAAAACATATAAAAGATACTCATTTTTTGATTGCTCAACGATAACTTATATATCAAAACTAAATATTAACCTTTCTATAAATAAAGAATTCATTGTTTCTTTCTATTTTAATCTCGATAACCAAAAGTTTGATCGTTTGCATTCCTCAAGCCCCAATATTTATAATTCTCAAAACGAATCCTTTGAAGATAATGAAAATTCAAGATCTTCGAAAAAAAGATAATGTATTAAAAAAGAGAAATTACTACAACAATTCATTCGCAAATCAAAACCGTTTTATACATTAAAGGAATCGCTTGTTATATAGAGCAAATGATTGTAATTGAAATAATGAATTCGAAATGCAATGGATTTGTAAAAAAATACTTTGCGAATTCGTAAAATATAATAACCGGTATTAAAGAATATTGAATTAATGGATTTTGTTAGAACATTTTGTTGATATAATAGAAAAAGTATATTGGTTTACTTATTAATATATAGATTTGGTTGGATTTGTTTTCGCGGTTTTCTTTTGTTTTTTATCCTTGGTTGATTAAAATCAATCAACAAATAAAGTAAAAAGGAATATAAAACTACAGAATAACTTTAACCATTTGAATCTAACATCTTTATATAATTTCGCCTTTTATAAAGAGTATTTATACTCCTTTTACTTTATATTTTAGATCATTATATTATATTTTGTTTACTAAATTTTATCTTTTTTATTATCTTTTTTTTTGATTGTATATATATTCATTATGATTTAGACTATCCATTCTAATTATCCTTTCTTCCTTCGTCGTTCATAATCGTTCTAACTAACCCTAACCCCTACTCCCCTTTTATTGTATTGCTCTCTTCCAGAAGGCCATTCTTTTTGTTGTTTTTATTGTTGTTTCCACCCCTCACCTTCTTCCCTTTTACAGTATAAGCGAATATAAAAAAAAAAGCGAAGGCATATAATATTCTACTTCAATTTGTTTACAAAAACAAAGCGGATATAATCTATATTCAAGAACCTTAAAGCTTATCGAATATCAAGATATAGAATTATCCGATATACAAATACTATGCTTTTTATGATTCATAGAAATCGAAAAGGGCAGTTGAAAAGGAAGCCAAATAATCAAGGATTATATTATACATATGGCGAAAAGCTACAATACAAATATAACAACGATATAGTAAACGTTGTAGAGATATAGTATAGTTTGAAATAAACGATTATTATATAATTAATATTTATTATAAGCTTAATACTACAGCAATAATATATTACACAACGGGTATTACTTCAGCGTTTTGTATATTAATCGAAAAGGATTTCAACGCGAAATACAATATTTATAAACCAAAAATGTTATCGGTTATTTAAAAAGCTTCATTTACTAATTGGTTACAGGATATTAATATAGACTTTATTAGCAAAATAAGGATATTTATCTATTGTACAAAGCATATAATTGATTTTACTTTCTTTAATATACTTTTCGCAAAAACAATAATATATTAGAATATAGATTGCGAATCGAATCATTATACGCAAGTTATTACTATTCTAGAGCGAAATACAGTATTCAGCAAACGCATTGAATATAAGATCATCGAAAGCGGTTTATATACGTTTATTAGTTTGATGAAAAGCTGTTACGCTAAATACGTGGTACGCACGTGCTTGTTGAAGCACGTGCTTTATCGAAGCACATGTTTGCCGAACATAGCGCTCTTGAGGATCTTTCAACAATAGAAGCATAAGCTTACTAATCTCTTTGGGATTACCGAAATTAGGATCATCGAAGGCTTTTAGCTTTTATTTTAGTAGATGCATAAAAGTACTAATCGCTCTTTGATTTACAAAGCTAAAAGCAATATTATACGTTGTTTTACAAGGATCCAAATCTTGTATACAAGTATACGATGATCTATATCGATATCATAGATCAAAGTATTGTAGATCCTTATGATTACAAAGTTATACAATGATCATGTGTTATCATATATGATCACTTATATGTAATATATAAGGAGTGAATGGATCTTGTATTTAAAGAGACAAACAACAATACAATCACTGTTTTATACCTATACCTTTATTCCTTCCCGATATCACTTCATTATATATTCGTAGCTATCCTCCGTAATAAAAGCGAAGTATATTAATTATCGAAAATCGGAAATATCGCTATGAATATCGAATTGGAAATAATCGCGAAATAGTTTATTGATTTATTCTAACGATCAATACGAATCGCAAAGCAATTGGCGAGCGATTGGGTATAATCAATGCTTTGATAGATCAATAAAAGTGCAATGATGTATAATTTATACAAACGTTTTAATAAAACTTTTAAGGATAGGAAACAAATGTTTATCGCAATGCGCAAAGCGAAAAAAAAGTATTAGAGAAGAATAATCGATAATGCATCGAATGATGCAGATCTATATAAAATAGTAAATTGATATAAAACGGCCTCTTCCTTTAAAGCTCCGCCGCTTATAATCAACAATTAATCGATCGAAAGTACAAAGAAAAAAATATAAACTTTATTAAACAAAGTATTATACAGATATAATAACATTAACGATTTAAAAGCGGATTCGATATTAGAAAATCATATCTTTATTCTTCTTTGGAATACTATTGTATCCTTTAAAAAGATAGAACGGAACATTATCAAGATCTTAAGTATTTCGCCAAGAGTTGATAGGATTATAATTAAACTTTTAAAAGTCTATTAGAATAATATTAAAGAATATTTACGCGATCTCTTCAAATACTATTTCAAAAGAAGTTACTTCCCCAAAATCTAACGATTAGCCAAAGTAGTAATACTATCCAAAATCGGCAAAAAAGATAAAAGCTTTATACGCTTTTAGCGTTCGATAGCTTTATTATCCTATGTAAATAAAGGTTTAGAATGAACCATTGCAAAACGAATAATATAAACGTCGTTAATATATAATACATTAAGCTTTTAATATTGCAAGGCTTTATTTAAACGATCGATTATAGATTTAATTATAATATTCGTATATAATATAGAATGCGCTTTTGCTAAGAAACAAAAGGTTACATTGGTTACAATAGATATTCAAGGCGTATTCGACGTATTGTTACTTTAGCAACTACTAAAAAGGATGCAAAATCAAAGTTGATTTATAACTCTTTTGAAAATGGTTCGATTGTTTTTACAAGATTGTAAAATGATGGTTAGGCTAGAGAATATATATATGGATAAATCGCGGGTATAATACGATATCCTTTAAGGCTCACCCTTATCTCCAATGTTTTATATATTTCATTTAGCGGAACTCTTGAACTAAAACTAAGCTTTTCGCTTCGAATACGCAAACAATATTGCGTTTTACAAAGTAAACAATATATTGGAAAAGAATATTATAGCGATTGCGCAAGATATACAAAGAATTGAAGCGTGGGGATAAGCTAATAAAGTTGCTTTTGTACTAGAAAAGTTAAAGATAATACACTTTACTTGTAAACATTATATATGCGCCTCGGAAATTGTTATTTCCTTTACATTAACTATATAACCTATAATAAATGCATCGAACGATACAAAGCAATTGGCATTGAAATGGCTAGGAATATAACTCGATTACAAACTTACGTTTAAAAAGCATATTGTAGAACGAATAGAAAAAGTATGGAAAGTAGTATTGCATATTAAGCATTTTGCCAATATGTAATATAAACCCTTTACGACTTTCCTACAAAAAACCACAATCATATATATTCTGCTTTCGTTATTATACGAAATAAAAGCGTAATACCCTAAACAAACAAGATTGAACATAAGTAACGGTTATTTATAAGGTATTACAATAAGCATTTGTATAGGGTCATATATAGCGAAAACGAACAAAATGATTAATATAACAATAAAGAATATATTACCAATCTGAAGAACTACGCTTATAATAATTGGTTTATACAATGCAGGCTTTTCGCTTTGCGAAATAGTTTTAGAATATATTCGTATTAATATGGCTTTTCGATTTAAAAGGCTAAACATACACTACCCGCTCATTATACGCTTAATTGTACTAGAGCATTATACGCAACGCAATATAAAGCTATAGACAACGAACCGATTACTCCCAAAAGCGCTTTATTCAATTCTTTCCCTTTTGTATTATATTTTTAAATATAGAACGAATCTTACGAAAAGAATAAATAAAAAAATAACAACGAAAAGCTTTATTAATTAATGAAACGCTTTATTTCCTAATATAATTATTATCTTTTTCGATAGATCTAAATCGTATAATGATACAAATAAGCATATAGATTACAATTATATAATCTACTAAGGATAAGATCTCGCCGCTACTAATAAAAATACGATTAATATATTCTTATACATTTTCGATGTAGAAGCGATAAGCGTTTTGAAAGAACTATAAAAAGCGTTAATATTATTAACCATTATGAATATACAAAGATAACTTTGTATCAATAACATTTCGATGATATAATACAAATATATAAATGCTTCGAATATTTTATAATAAACGTTTCTAAAAAGCTATAAATTTATCGATCAATATACGATTAAGATATAATAATCCTTTAAGCATTAAAGGATTATCAATAATAAAGCAATGAATAAACTAGTAAATATAAACGCAAAAAGCAATATAATAAACTCAGAGCTTATTGTACAATCAACGATCAACAAGATAAGTTCGATAATACAAAGTTTAATTTGCAACGCAATGGATAATTGGTAAAGCAAAAACAAATTTATACTAACAAAAGAATATTGCAAATAGCAATTAGACTATACATTTAAAAAGTTTACAAAGTTTAAATTTGCTAAATCAATATTGTATAGATTACTAGCGCTGCGATCTAGGCATAGCGATTTTGAAGCTTATTATAAACGTTTCAAACACGAAAATATAGAGACCCATTGTTTATATAATAAAGTTAAAATTTTTGAACATTTTGTTTTTTGCGAGATCTTTATTAAAAGGTTCCATTTGTAATTGCTTAAACTTGCCCGTTTATTAACAACCATTTAGAAAGAGCATAATTATATACAACAATTTTTTACTCTTTCAAAAAAGTTCGAGCGTTTTGTTGTAATAATATAATACTTCACATTTTGCAATCGAGAGTTTAATAGCACCCCGGATAGTATTCAATGCAACGTTTTATTCGATCTTTTCCTTACTCTTCTTTTCCCCTTTTTATTCTTTGCTTTATCTCGAAATTTAATCTAAAGTACGATCTATAAAGCGCAATATAATACTTTATACAACAATACAAAAACTATAATCTAATATAACAATTGCTCTTTTAGTATTCTTTATCAATGCGATTGCTATACAATTTAATATTTTTTTTTTTTAAATATAATAAGTAAAGATTAACCCCTTCAATATAGAACGCTTTTTTAAACAACGAAAAGAGATTGCTTAATAAAGCTAGAGTTATAAAAGATTGTTGAGAGAAAGCAGCTTTAATACTTCAACTTAGCGATATTGTACGATATATATCTAAGTGATGAGCTTCTGAGTTTACGACCTATTAGTGTATCACCCGTCTCTAGTACCCTTCGGGAGGTCAAAAGCCTAGCTAACTTATATAAACGTTAAACATAATAAATAAATAAATAAATAAATAAAGAAATATATAATTCGAAAAGTCAATTATTATAATTATAAGAAGAAATATAACTCGAAATACAAAAAATATTGGGATATATATATTTGAATAACTATAACAATTAATTTTGTTTATTTAATGAATCTTCAAATAAATGTAAAAGATGATTATATATTTCAACAAATAATAAACTATTTCAAATCACATTTTTGCTTTACCAACGATTAAATCATTATAAAAGTTTAAAAGGATTATTTTAGTATACTTGTATTTACTATCGTTGTTTAAACTAGTAACATTAAATAGGTTTAAAAGTAATGAATTGTTTATCAAAAAACAATAATCTATAATATCCTTAATATTAAAGGATTACTAATTATCAAAAAATTCTTTATCGCCATTAAAAAATTCAATCTTTATTGGATTGAGGATATACAACAAAGAATTATTATTACTTTTTTTTATATCAATAAAAAACCTTTTACTTTTAAACAAGTTGAACAAGATTTTCTTTTATTAATGCAAAACGCCAAAAAAACATTTTTCAAAGAAACTTATATTATATCTTCAAATTACTTGATTTCATTTAATTTTTCTTTATTCAATCTTTTTTTATTCAATACCTTTTCTTTCAATAAAGCTTTTCGTTTTAATAATAAATTTTTTAACAATAACAAATCCAAATGCTTTTACTATAAATATATTAATTTTTGCAAATACTAATATATTATTAATATATGCTATTGTTTACAATAAGCTTTTACATCTAAGAATAACGCTTAATACAAAATCATATTGGGTAATATCGAGGTTTAAAATATTAAAATATATTTAAAAAACCCAAAATAAAAGAATTTGTATAAAGTATTAAAGAAAAAAAGTTGATTAAATGCTATTAATAGTTTTAATACTATTAATAAAAAAGATAAATCGAAACTTCTTTTATTCTCTACAACTATTATTAGTATTACATTAGTAAAATCTGAAGATTCCAATAATATATACTTTTTCGCTTTATTAATTTCTCTTTACTACTTTTTCCAAAACATTCTTTTTAATAATTATAATACTTTACATTTGATTAACGATATTAAGCTTTTAAACAAAGATATATATCAACCAATAAATGCTAACGATTTTATTGAATCTATAACCATTTTCTTTCTTATTCTTAGTAAAGGTATTTGCATATTCAAAAACCTTTTATATAACAAATTCGATTCTAATATTAAGGATTTAGTATTCAACAATATAACTTTTGTACCAAACTTTTATATTAATCTTATTTTAGAATTTTTTATAAAGGAAAAAAAAACGTAGTTTTGTAATAACGATAATATATTAAAGATTGGATTTGTAAAGAATAATTGTATATTCATCAACTACGTTCGAAAATATAAACTAATTATTATTAAATATAAATCTATTTCTTTTTCTTATTCTTTTGATATTTTTCTTGTTTTTGTAAATCGTATCGTAATGATTTATTCGATTGCTTTTCGTTAAATCAATTAATTATATCAATGCTTATATAATCAATCTATCCCAAAAAAGGATTCTAATAAGCTTTTATATAAAAAAGCAGAATATTTAAACAAAAATGCTTTAGAGTATTTAATTCATATAACTAAAAGAGTTAAAATTAAAGAAATTATTAGGATCGATTGTATTGATTATACTATTATGTATATAAAACAAATTGTTTTATACAAATCTAATAATTCTTTTTCTTTAAAACCTTTTTATAAAATCCAATAGAATCTTTTTGATTTTTCTTGTAAATATATTAATGCTTTTTGGCTACTAATTATTAAAAATATATTTAGTAATAAGATATTCTTTTTCATTTTGAACCAAAAAACATATACTAAAGTTTTTAAAGTATTACAAAACTTTGTAGCGTGGATTTATTGCAAATATAGATTCAATATTGTTATTATAAAACAAAACAACAATATATCGATTATTGATATTAAAAGTATTATCATTTTCGAGAATTGGATTGTTAAAAAAAGCTTTGAATTTGAACTTTTATTTTCATATATATATAAACCTAACAATAGCGTTAAACGTGTAAATTAAAAAATTATAACAAAACAAATCAAAATAAAAACCTTTTTAGAACTATTCGATAAAATATAAATGAAAACAATACAAATCGTTATTTATCTTTACAATATAAATCCTTTGGCGCTTTAAAGAGGCTACAAAAAGCGTTAACATTGCCAGCCACTATGGATACACAAAGATGGCTCTGTATCGATAGTACTTCGGTGATATAATGCAAACGCACGAATACTTCGAATACTTTACAATAAGCATTCTTAAAAAGCCATAGATTTATCAATTAATACGCGGTTAAAATATAATGGTCTTTTAAGCATTAAGAGATTATCAGCAACGAAGCAGTGGATAGGTTAGCAGATGCGGATGCGAAAAGCGATATAGTAGATTTAGGGCCTATCGCGTAATCAACGATCAGCGGGATAAACTTGATAGTATAAAGTTTAATCTGCAATACGACGAATAATTAGTAAGGCAAAAACGAATTTACATTAATAAAAGGATATTGCAAATGGCAATTAGATTATACATTTAAAAAGCTTACAGAGCTTAGATTTGCTAAATCAATATTATATAGATTATTAGCACTGCGATTTAGATATGGCGATTTTAAGGCTTATTACAAACGTTTCAAATATAAAGATATAAAAACCTATTGTTTATATAATAAAGCTAAAACCTTTAAACATTTTGTTTTTTGCAAAATCTTCATTAAAAGGTTTTATTTGTACTTGTTCAAACCCGTTTGCTTATTAACGATTGCCCGGGAAAAGCACGATTATATATAACAACTTTTCGCTTTCCCAAAAAAGTTTAAACATTTTGTTACAATAATACAATACTTTATATTTTGCAATCGAAAGTTTAATAGCATCTTGAATAGCATTTAATACAACGCTTTATTCAACCCTTTTCTTACCCCTTCTCTTTACATTTTTTGCTTTACTTTAAAGTTTAATCTAAAGCGCGATTTATAAAGTATAGTATAATACTTTATATAACGATATAAAAGCTGTAATCTAATGTAACAATTGTTTTTTTAGCGTTTTTTACCAATGCGATTACTATACAGTTTAACACCTACTCTTTTTAAGTATAATAAATAAAAACTAACCTTTTCAATGTAAAACGCTTTCTTAAACAACGGAAAAAAGTTGCTTAATAGAATTAGAGTTGTAAGAAACTACTAGAAGAAAGCGGCCTTAATACTTTAATCTAGCGATATTGTATAATATATATCTAAGTGATGAACTCCTGGGTTTACGATCTATTAGTGTATCACCCGTCTCTAGTACCCTTTAGAAGATCAAGAGCCTAGTTAGCTTATATAGACGTTAAACATAATAAATAAATAAATAAATAAATATAAATCCTTTGAAAAGTAAAGGCTTTAAATGTTTAAACAAAGTTTTTAATTCCTAGTTTCGTTAATATTTCCAATAATACGATCTTAACCTTATTAAATCTACTACAAATAATTTGAAACCTAATTGAAGCGATATATATCGCTATAACTATTGTATATACTTATTGAATAAAAACAAAAAGATCGATATAAAAAGTAAATAATACAAAACTAATCCGAAAGCTTATATTAAGTATTTAGTTGAATATATACCTAAAACGTATATTTATAGAATTTGAATTCCGAAGTTTAATAAGGTTATTATTATTCGGAACATCATTTTCGACGAATATTATATTTATAAAATAGATCAAGCTTACAGCACTATTAATATTATACTCGATTTCAATTTCAGGAATTTTATTAAAAAGTTTAATATTTTTAAAGAAACGAATACTAATAAAGCTATATTTAGCTATGTCACGCTAAGAGCATGAGGCACGTGATAATCACGTGTTTGTAGAAAGCTGTGATCCCACGTGGGCCTCGGATCTTCCAGGAGTAAGCGCATAGGCACCCTACCCACTTTTCGATCAACCGGAGCTAGGAAACTCCGAAGCGCCATAAGCTTAGTATACTACTAATTAAACAAGTTTCCAAGATTAATATAAACGCTTTATACATTATCATACTAATATAGTATTGGATTTTCTCAATTAGTATACTAATCTTTTTTAGGATCATCTAAACTTATAACTACTAGTATACTATGATATCAAAGATTATTATATTGTAGATCTATAATATCATAGATTATCATACTATAAATCCTTAAAATCTCAAAGTTAAATGATGATTATATGAAATCACATAAATATAGATATATTAAGAACAAAAGGATTTTGTATTATAGAAGATAAACAACAATATAATCATTGTTTTATATTTATACCTTTATTCTTTCTTGATATCATTTCATTATATATTCGTAATTATTCTCCGTAATAGTTATAAACCCGGTTTGTACTCGAAATCTCTACAACAACTACAATTCGAATATCGATATTATATAACTTCTTTTTTCCCCTTAATCTTTAATCATCTTTTACTACATTTCTTTTATTTTTTATAATCATCCTATCCATTATATCAAATATCACTTTTAATAGCCGAGCGGATTGATCTCTTTGATATTTATCATTCAAAAACGTTAACTACTTTAGATACATTTGGAACAGTATCGATCCGGATACCCTTAACTCTTTCAATTACCAATTCTGTGATTAGTTAAATACTAATTCACCTCAAACCCTTTCTATAGATATTATGATTTTTGAAAAGAATCGTAAACGCTATAATAAATATGCTATGGAATTTGAAGTTTATAATCGATACGTTAATATAAATGTCGAAATAAGTGGAATGCTTAAACCTAAGCTTTTTGTGGATCTTGTTCTTGCTATATTGAAAAACCTCTCAAAAACTTTTTTATTTATAAAGAAAATCTACAGAACTTAAAAAAGTGAATACAACCAAAATCATAGTAACTTCCACTACATATTCGACTGGATTATATCTATAATTGATTTATTCTACGCCTTGGAAATCTTTTAGAATATTATATAAAATCGTATTCTAAAACAAATTATTGCTTATTTATATATAAAGATTGCTTCTATTGAGTTAACAATCTTAAGGACTATTTAAACCAAATATATCGATTATTTGAATAATGTATACAATGAATAGATTGATTCAATTAAATAGTATAAAGAGTAGGAATCATTCTATATCAGAGCATTGATTTATAACCTTTTGAAAATCAAAAGAATCTATGAATGTAAACAATTCCTGGAAACATTTAACAAATTAATTCTAAATTGATTAAAGCAACAACTAATTACTTTGAACACTAAAAACAAAAAAGGATATTATACCATTACTTTAAAACAATACAATAATCTTTTCGCTAATCATGCCGATTGGATGAATTGTAATTCATTGCTAAAGGGATCCTTTACAACTCAAGGATCAGGATTTCAATAACCATTTGGATCAAAATAACAATCGAAAAGTAATAATGTTAACAACGTTATTTAGTATTATTCTTGTAAAGAAAATCAATCAATTAGTTCAAGCCATCGTTATAAGCTGGACGAATGTTGTATAGTCGAACTAACCCTTACCAGTAAATACGTTGAACAACTCATTTGGATTATTAATGAAAAACAAATTAAAGAGATCAACAAACATATTAAAAACAAGAAATATAATAATCTTCGAAACGTTTTAATCAAAAAGGGATGGCTTTTTACTCAAACCAATCAACCTTATAGATCTTTACAAAGAAAGGATCTCTACAATACTACCTTTTGCATTATCGATCCGAACAAATATATTAGCGCTTTTGCTACATCTATAATCACTTCCACGTATATACTAGCAAACTATATTTTATTGGATAATTGTAATGTTATGTACATTGTTAACAATGCTAATCTTCTAGTAGGCGGAAAATACATTCCTAGTGATATTTTGGATTACATCGAAGCAAGATTATTAAGCTTGCTAATGGTTGATCATAGCGAAAAAGTAATTAAAGGAATTTTGCTAGATGATATGAATCTTACATTGATTAATATTGTATTTATTCCTGGTTTTTATATTAATTTTGTGTTCAAAACTCTTCTTTGTAACAAAAGTGTTTGATTTGATGGATTTAATATTATTGTTAGGATCGGCGATCGAGTTAATAGCATTATTATCGCTCAATGTATTAGAAAGCATAATTTTGTTTTTTTAAAATATAATATTTGTTTCAATTATTTTAATGAGTTTAATCTTTCTGTGAATATAAATATTATAATGTTTACCGAAAACCAAAAAATTAATAAACATTTCTTTCGAATATGCGAAACAATAAAACTTTGATTGGAATTAAACGATTTATAGTATAAAAGATTAAGGCATTTTGGCAAAAAAGTATTGAAATACTTAGTTAGGATAATTAAAGAAGTATAGATTAAAGGAATTATTTGGATAAAATGCATCGATTGTTCACATATATATATTAAACAAATTGTTTTACGTTTATTTAATGATTATTAATTATTTAAACTTTTTTATAAGGTTCAATAGAATTTGTTCGATTTTCCTCATGCTTATAACGGAGTGTTATAATTATTAGTAATTAAAGATATATACAATGGAAAGATCTTTACTTTTGCGTTGATTCAAAAAATGTATAACAAAGTTTTTGAAGTTTTAAAGAACTTTGTTGTGTAAATCTATCGCAAGTATAGTCTTTATATTATGGTGATTAAACAAAATAATAATACATTCGTAATAGGGATTAAAAGTAATATTGCGTTCGAAAAATGGATCTTTGAAAAAGGTATAGAATTTGAACTCTCCCTTTCCCTTACATATGAATCTAACGAAGAAACAGAACGCGCAAAGCAAAAAATTATTACTAAATAGATTAAAATATGTATTTCAATTGGATTGCTGGATAAGATATGAGTAGAAATTGTTTTTGTTGTTATATACTTATATAACATTAGTTTATTGAAAGCAAAAGGTTAGAAATACTTTAACGAAATAATTAATTCTTGGTTTAAGCAATATTACAGATGGTATTCATCGTTATTATTACAAAAAATTATTAATAATCTATATTCCGATTGAAATGTAATATATAGGTATAGTTATCGCGTGTATCTTTTGAACAAGGAAAGAAAAGTTAGGATTAGAATAAAATAGTATAAAATTAACCTACAAATACATATTAAATATTTGATCGGATATATTCCTATTACAACAATCTTCCATATTTGAATCCTTATGCTCGATAAAGTTATTATTACACAAAATATTAAATTTGATAAAAGATTTGTTTATAAAGACAATCTTTGTAACAAGATTGTTAACACTATATCAATCCAAATGATTAAGGATTTGATCATCAAATTGGATATTCAATAAATGAAATCGCCGGATAACACTATTTTAAAGAATATGAATAATAAACTTACCGAAGGATTTATACAAAAAGAGCTCGAAACTATATATACTCCTAGTTTTAATCATAATCGTTTTAGGTTTTCGATTTCGGGGGTGATTGAAAATCAAAAGGATCAAAAGAATTTAATAATAAAATCCTTGCTATTTACTTTAATTTATGATAATGAGTATAGCACTTTATTAGATCCCGATACAATTATAGGAATTAACAAATCAACGCTGGTTTCTAGTAAACCAAAATCCTTATTAATTATACTTACAACAAAGGATAAAAGTCTATTCGAAAATGATTAATTTATAAAAGGTTTGTATAGATTTTGGTTATAAAGAATTAACAATTTCATTAAGATTATTAATATTAGCGTTAAATAGTATTCTAAAGAACAATAAATTAAATGATCATTCGATTTTCAATAACAAAAAGAGAGATACAATATTGCTTTCTATAAAGAAGAATATATTTAAGAGATCTTTTTCGCCATTTATATCTAACAAAACTATTAAACGGTTATATACCCTACAAATAAAGATTCTTAGGTTTAATATTAATATTGAAGAATATACTAAATTCGATATATTTAACAATATTGATATAATCCTTAATTATACAAAGCATCAAACAATAGATTATACTAAATGCTCAAATCGTTTATATTAATAGACAAATGGTCATTATAAAATTAACACTTTCATTAATACTATGATTATTTAATCATACAGATTCAAAAATGAACTTCAACAATTAAATGATTTCTATAACACTTTCTGATCTAATAAGCAAAAGAATAAATTAAATGAACAAAATAGTAAATTTATCACTATATATAACGTAATAGTTGTTATAATAAAATATAAACCAACAATTATATTTTTGATTCAATCTAAAGTTACAGATCTTCTACGAATACTAAAATCAACGGCATTATCATCACCAAAGTTTTTTTATAATCTTAGAACTCATATATTTGGATATTAATTCAAAATGGATTGTAACCGCGAAATTAAAGTACTACAAAATCGAAGTATTTGGCGAGAAATTGAAACAATATCGACTAAATCAAAGTTTATTCCATTTTAATAAGTATTTATTTATAAAAATAATTAAAACAATTATATCGATCATTGCAAATCACAATTAGTAATCAAAAAAGATTTTCAAGATATAACGATAATCGAATCGATTTACACAACTACGTTTGCCGCATGGTTCTTTTATATAATAATGGCAACGATAGCAAAGAATAATCTTAAAACGAAGCAATACAATATTATAAATGCTTTCGTTAATGTATTTCGAAATCTCATTGGGAATCCAATTATATATCATATACTAGATAGATATAAAGTATTTAATAAATCCATTATTTTCGATTATACGTTATATAGTTTAAAAGATTTCTTTATACTTTAATATAAAAAGTTCATAAGTATACTTATTAACTTAAAAATAGTAAAGTATAAAGAAAAGTTTTATATCTTTATATCTTTTGATTTCTATGTATTTATTTTATTCTTTGTTAACGATATCCAAATGATCTATTACAAAAGGTATAAACGTTAAAAGGATCAAATAATTAATAAAATCAAAGCTAAATATAAACTTAGAAATCTCGACGACATTTAATAATTTCTAAGGATTCGAATCATTAAAGATCGACAATTTAAAAAATTATAGCTAATATACAATATCTATATCAATAAAATCGCTCGCAAATTTGGTTTTACAAAGAGAAAAGCAACTATACTACTTCCAATTATAATATTCGAAAAGAATAAGAATATAGCTTCTTTTTCTAAAATAAAGGAATATTAAAAAAAAGTTGAATCAATCTTGTATTCGGCTATAATAATTAGGGTTGATTTAATATTTCCTTTTTCCAAACTAAACGAATATAACATTAACCTTTCAAAGGATCATTTTACAACAACAAATTATTGTATTATATATTTATACGGATCTCAATATTTTTTTATTTGTTATAGGAATAATTATATACTTTAAATGATAACCTTTTCAAATGCTTTTTTTGCAGATGATACGGTTACTTGGAGATCCTTTCAAAGCTATATAATTATATTGTATAGTGATGCCATTGTATAAAAAGCCATAAAACAAAACACAATTACTATTTCAACTATAAAAACAGAACTTTTAAATATGGAAAGATTAATCAAAGAAGTAATAGCAATATTAAAGCTTTTAAAAGAAATTAAAGTATTAATGAAAAAGCTTATTAATATTTTTTATAATAATATTCAAACGATCCGATTAATAATTGGTGAGAACGAAAGAATCTTTATTAAATTTAAACATATGGATATTTAGAATATATGGCTTTATTAAGAATACGTTAATGAGCGATTCTTGATTACGTATTTACCAATTGCCGATATGCCAATAGATAGGTTTATCAAAAATCTTATTAAACAGAAGTTTGAATACTTTGTTAAATTAATCAATATGCAAAACGCTAAGAATCGAATTATAAAGATTATCGAATAATCAATAATTATGTAGTATTCAAACAAAATTAATATTATTATAGTACTTCTTTTATACCCCATTACTTCAATCTCTATTCTTTACTTTTACCCCAAAAAAAGCTTACCTTCGAGCAACTTTATTATTATTATTATTCATCTTCCTCTTTTTTCTTTTCCTCTTCATTTTTGCCGCTGCGAAGTAGTTCTCCAAAGCATACCCGTTTCCAAAGGAATTCGCTTTTAGCGCAGATATACCCCGCGCCAATTTCGAAACTATCTAAAAATCGATGTATTTCAAAACGCTTCGAAAAACGGCTTAGAGATACTTTACCTTCTATAGTTATATGGTTAGCGATTATAATATAAAGCGAAAAAAGGGTATTATACTTTTTCATTGTTATTAGCTTTCGCAATCAAAAAATCATCCGTTATTGTATGTAAATGTATTAGTAAAAGCCGATATATATGCGTGAAGCATCAATAATATTAAGCTTTTTAGAAATCTGCGTTTTTATAGCAAATCCTATCTCTTTGCTTAACGATTAGCGATTTCATACATTGTATATATAGATGGGGATTTTTTGGCTTTTTAAACCAAGTTTTTTTGGCGGAGGTATAGAAAGTTGCTATAAGAGGAGTAACAAGAGTGGAAGATACTATTCCAAACCTTTTACTATTCAATTCACTACTTTGTTCAACCCTTATAAAATTAAAACCAAAGTTTTTATCAAAATCCTATAAAATGTAAATAATGTATTGCTAAAGTAATTATAGTATTTATCTTTCGATAAAGCAAGGAATTTTTATTCTTATTCTCACTTTAATCTTTATCTTTATTCTCGTCGTTACTTTTATTAAAAGAACCGGTTTAAAAGAGATAAAAGGGAAAAGAATTGGAAAAGTGAAGAGAAAAAGAATAAAAGGGCAAAGAGCGGCGATAAAGGCAATAAAAAGAAAAAACGGGGATGTGAAGGGAATGTTCTGAAAACAATCCAAAAGAATCAAAAAAAAAAAAAGAAAAAGCAAAAAGAGAAGAAGAAGTAGGAGGAGTAGCAGGAGCAGGAGGAGAAGAAGAAAGGGAAAAAGAAACGCAACAACAAAAAACAATCAATGTTTCTTGAGTACAGGAAAAGTTCCCGGCCCAAGAGTTGCAAGTATAGCAAAGCATATTGATATTGATATTATTGATATTGTTGTTATTGGTATTATTGTTGTTATTATTGCTATTGTTGTTAATGATTTAGAGAATCAAAAGATTAAGGGATCAAAGCTATTATTATATAGCCAGGCAATTGAAATTACAACAAAACAATAATACGCTACAAAACGATCAAATATAACAAACATATAATAAATGCCTTTAATTATAATTATTATTGTTTATAAAATCGACAATCCAAACATCCATAGAATTATATAAAATTATTTATTTATATAACTACCCGTAGAGAAATTATATATACATTATTAAATTAGTTTTCGTTTGTTTATTTACATCAATAAAGGATTACGCGAATAGCGCGTAGTTATAGATTTATTTATTTTGTTTGCTTTGTAATTAGATTATATATTGTGTACATGATCTAGGGGGTATATTACGCTAAAAGTATAAAGTATATGATAATCATATATTTGTAGAACATTGTGATTTTATATAGGCTTTGGATCTTCTAAAAATAAACGTATAAGCATTTTACCTATTTTTCGATTAATTGGAGCTAGAAAACTCCGAAGCGCTATAAGCTTGGTATATTACTAATTGAGTAAGTTTCTAAAATTAATATAAATGCTTTATACGTTATTATACTAATGTAGTATTAGATCTTCTCAATTAGTATACTAGTCTCTTTTAAGATCATTTAGATTTATAACTACTAGTATACTATGATATCAAAGATCATTATACTGTAGATCTATGATATTATAGATTATCATACTATAGATCCTTAAGATCTCAAAGTTAGATGATGATTACGTAGAATCATATGAATATAGGTATATTAGAAACAAAAGGATCTTGTATTATAGAAGATAAACAACAATACAATCACTGTTTTATACCTATACCTTTATCCCTTCTTGATATCACTTCATTATATATTCGTAGCTATCCTCCGTGATAAGCTATAAATCAAATAATTCAATTTCAATTACAAACAAAGAAGATATATATATTCCCAAAACCATATGCACTTTAAAAACTTTTATCAAAATATCAACTTCGAGAATGGATTTAGAGAGTATTAAAATGTTGATATTTTTCGAGCCGGCTTTTTTATCTATTAATAAAAACCACAATAATCTAAAGAAACCTTTTTTATTGATTTTATAAGCTTTAAAACCTATGAAAAAAGTAGAATTTAATATTGAAGTATAACCAAACCGTTTAACATCGGCAATTGAGAATATACTAGGTAATAATTAAATTAATCCCACTAATCGCGGATCTTTATACTTTTTCGTTGTATTTTTGATTACTTAAAGCAATAAAATGGATTACAAAATTACTAAAGCACCAATTCAAATTTAAAATCAAATTTATAATTCCCAAAACAAAGATTTAATAATCGTTAATAAAGTATTTAATATTTCAAATCAAATAAAGAACAAAATAAAATTTTGATATAAATCGTTTTTTGTTAAATCAATAAAAGTTTTTACGCTTTATAAAATCGAAGAATCAATTATACTTTTTCAATCTCCACCAAAAACATATACAATAAAGGAATATCAAAATCAATATACTTTAATTCTTAATCTTTATCGTTTCTTTAAACAAGCTCGAACAATTCAAATAGAAATACTCAAAACTAATCTCAATCCAAACAAATTCCAGTTATTTTTTGATTATCAATTTGATTGTTTTGATTAATTTATTAATCGATTATATTCTATACAACGTTTTTAACGTTTATATTAATGAAATACCGAAAATAGATCGATTAATATATTTATTGAAACTATTATTGTACAATCTTTAAAATCAATTCAAGATAATAATCTTTTAAACGAATTCCATAATACTTTTTAACTAAATCAAAATAATCTAAATAATTCGAAGAAAAAGAATAAGTTTATTATACTTTACAACGTTATTGCCTTTGTAATCAATTTCAAATTAACCTTTTCTTTGCCTTCAAAACCTTTAAATGTTCTCCCAAAAATACTCAAATCTATTATATCACTATTTCCTCGCTTTTATAATCAATTAAACAAACATATTTTTGGATTATAGTTTAAAAAGGATTATAATAAAAAGATTAAAAACCTTAAGGATAAATAAACTTGAAAAGAAATCGAAATAGGGTTGAGTAATATTTGTTCGATTCCTTTTCAATGGGTTTTTAATTACAAAAACAATTCTAAAGGGTATATAAATCGATATCGTTTATGTTTAATAATTCAAAAAGATTTTCAAAACAAAAGCATAATCGAATTTATTTATATTGTAATTTTCGTTGTTAAATTGTTCTGTATTATAATGACTATTATTGTTAAATACAATTGGGAAATTAAATAATTTAACGTTATTAATGCTTTTGTTAATATTATAAGAGATTTTAATAGTATTTCTGTAGTATATTTATTTCCGGATAAATATAAAATGCTTAGTAAATATGTTATTATTGATTAAGCTCTATATAATCTCTAAGATTTATTTGCTTTATAGTATAAGGAATTTATTATTACTTTTGTATCTTTTGATATAGTATAATGCAAAAAGAAATTGTATATTTATATAACTTAGAACAAATATATTTCAATACTCTTTTTTGTAAATAATATTCAAATTATTTATTATAGAAAATATACTAAAACAATCTACAAAATTATCGAAAGAATCAAAAAGAAATATAAACTATGCGATTTGGATAATACTTTGTGGTTTTTGGGAATTCGAATTATAAGGGATCGAAAGCTACACAAACTTTGGCTAGCTTATAATATCTATATATCCAAAATAGCTAAGAAATTCGGTTTTGTTAATAGTAGCGTCGCTACTCTTTTACCCATTATAATATTTATTAAATATAAAGAAATCGCAATTCTCTTTTTTATAAAGATTTATTAGAAAAAGATTGGCTTTATATTTTATACAATTATTACCATTCGATTAGATATTGTTTTTGCAACTTTTTAATTAAATCATTATTTAACTAATCCGTCGAAAGAGCATATAAAAGCTATAAATCATTGTTTACAATACTTATGGAATATAAAGTATTTAGGCTATAAATACGGCGGAGATCCATTACTTCAACTTTTATTCTACTTTAATACTTCTTTTGCGGATAATCCTGATTTTAAACGATCTTTATAAAAATATATTATGTTTTTATTTGAAGATCTTATTATTTGGAAAGCTTTTCGCTAAGCTACTATCATTATATCCATTACAAAAACAAAGCTTTTAAGTATTGAATACATTACTAAAAAGATTATAGCTATTCTTAAACTTTTGAAGAAGATTAATTTAATAGTGCAAAAACCTATTACAATTTATTATGATAATACCCAAACTATTTGTTTTGTTATTGAAGAAAACGAGTATATTACTACAAAGTTGCGTTACGTTAATATTTAGAATATATAGCTTTGTTAAGAATACGCAAATCGAAGGTTTCTAATGTTCTATTTAGCGATTAAAAATATATTTACAAATAAATTAACAAAGAATTTGAATTATTAATTATTCAAAAGGTTTATATCATTGATTAATTTATAAGATACTAAATTACATATTACAAAAATCGATTAAATCTTGTACTTTAATATTATATAATTTATAACAGCGCTCTTTTTCTATCGTTTATTATTTCTTTTAGCCTTTCGTTTAATAATAATGATCTAAACCAAATCCTATATTTTTTAGTTATTATTATTATTATCGTTACTTTTTGAAACAAAGTTTATAGAAATATTTATAAAGCAATCTGTTACAATAAGATTTGCATTGCTTATATTCTTTAAACCCTTTGGATGTAACTTTTTTTCCTTTTTCTTTTTTTTTATAATTACTTTTTCCTTTTTCTCTTACTTCTTTTTCAACCTTTTCTTTTCCTTCAACTTTTTTTTGTAGTAGGATAGTATTATTCTTAACGTTGTTCTAAACGATTTGAATTTTTATATTTTATTTGTTGTTATTTTCATGTTTTTAATATAAGAGATGGAATTATTTACCAATTCTATTTTTCTTTTAGCTTTAGTTTTAAAGAAATTGATTATTATTATATAAAGGTAATTAAAGAACTTAATATAAAAGTGATTATAGCATTTATAGTATTTTATATTGGTTGAGTTAACATTGCGATAGTATACGCTATCGCTTTGCTTTGCGATCAACAATTTTATATATTGAATGCAAAATACAGTATTTCTTTTTCTCTTTATTTTTGGCTTTTTATATCTAAACGCCTTTCCCTTCATTTCCTTTTTTTTCCCTTCTTTTTTTCTTTTCTTTTTATTTTTACAATTATATTTATTTTCCTTTTTTTAGCATTATAAGTATTAGAACCCGCAACCCTTTTTGTTTTATTCTTTATAAACTCTTTACTTTCATTAAAACTAATACTTTAAAAAAGGGATGAACAACCCTAATAGTTATTACCAAAAGGATTTGTAGGGTTGTTCAGATCCATCTCCTTCTTTTTTTTTACTTCAAATTTAATCGGACGTTAAAATCATATTAGTATTATACTAAGCAATTAGCAAATTTAGAAATATTTATTTTACGTTTATACGTATTGCGTTTCGTAGAACTAGCTGTAGCTATTTGCAAAAAAAAAGCTATTAATGATGATGCTTTAATAAAGGCATTTAGAAAGAGAGTTCTAAAAAGCATTAGTTAAAAGTTACATTAAAAGCAATAGTATATATAACCATTACCTTCGTCGTTAATTGATGGCTTTTTTCGAATTAATATTACTTTAAAAAGCAAAAAGCTTTTATTTTCTTCTTTTTCTTTTTCTTTTTCTCTTTTTTTTTTCCTTTTTTTGAATACTAGAGAAGAAGGAAGATAGAATCATTGCTAAGTAATCGATTGGAATAAACAATGAATTCATCCCATTCGTCAACGTATCTTTCTTTTCCAAAATTGAATTAGGAAATAAAAATATCCTATTAATAGAATATCTATATAGCTTAAAATCTTTTGAAAAAAAGATTAATCAACGAATAAAAGAAAAGTATATATTGCAAAGATTATTCATATAATTAAAATGGAATAAATATTGGGAATAAATTATCAAATTGTATAGAAAGGTTATATTTGGTTATATTAAAAAGGTTATACAATATCAAATTTAAAATACAAGCATTTATTGTTTTAAATCTACAATATACTACGCTTTACAAACAATATTGTTTATTATTTAAGCAATAATTGCTATTGATAAACGGTTTAATTTGATAGTTAAACAACGATTTCTTTGCTTTTTTTGCCGTTAATATCATTAAGCTATCGTTAATTGAGATTATATACATTGCTATTAATAATGCGTATATACAACAATAAACATTTATATCGATAATTTATACAATACAACTTTATTGTTTATATATTTCTTTTGTTATATTGTAAATCAACAACATTATCGTCGTTTTAGGGGATGTATCACGGGATATGGTTATCCCTAATATTATTTTTGTACTTTTAGTATATTCCTTACTTTTCTTACTTATTTGTATTTAAGTATACTAGCTTCACCACAATAAAGGCTACATATCCTTTATCGAAATAATACTTCTACCGAAGCATTATTACTGCTTTATATCACATTTATATATAGACCTTTAGTTATTAAAGTTTAAGATCAAATCAATCAAGCTTTTCTTTATTATATGAATCTAGTTCCCACTACTTACACTATTAAACCATACTTTTGTATTGTCTTTCAATTCCCACTACTATAACTTATATCATACTATCGCATGATATAATTATAGTATTGTAAAAGCCAAATATTAAAGATTAATATACAAACTATATTTAATATCAGCGAAATGCAATAAATACTATAATTTGTTCTTAGTAAAGTACAAAAACTGCCTATTAATACTCTGTAATATAGTCGGAAATAAACTATAATACAATTTAATTAAAGCTCAAATAGAATTAATCTATAGAAATAATTGAGCGATTCAAAAAGTATACATTTCGAGTATAGCTACAAATATTATACAAACAATATATTATAAGACTACAGAATGGCTCCGCTCATTCGGATCTAATACCCTTACATAACCTCGCCTTACACAAGGAATATTTATACGGCCTTCATATTGTAGCTTAGTTTTTAATATATTATATTTTGTTTGTTGAGTTTTACTATCTCCCTTTTTTTTTTATTGTGTATACATTCATTATAATTTAGATTATCCATTTTAATTGTCCTTCCCTCCTTCGTCGTTCATGACCATTCTAATTGGCACTAGCCCCTACTTCCCTCTTGTTGTGTTGCTCTCTCTCAGAAGGCCATTCTTTTTGTTGTTGTTTCCATCCCTTACCTTCTTCTCTTTCACAATATATTTTCCAAATAAATGCTTAAAGCTTTTAAATATCCCAAAGTATACAAAGCTTTACAAACTTTATAACCTTGTCAAATATTATTTGGATCCTGGCGTTTACTCATATTAAAGTTCAAATACTAGCAATTTTAAAGAAAGTAAACGATAATACAAAGTATATAATAAATACATTAATATTGCAATATAAAGTATTAAAACATTTTAAAACAACTTTTAATCAAATAAACTTCAGATTTTTATTGTAGAATAGTATATACAAAGTATATATAAAAAATGCAATGAATATAAATAACGATAATACTATTGCAATTATATAATTAATTGAAACTATTAATCTTTTCTTTAATAAATAATAACTTGAATTAATACAATAATGAAAATCGCGAGGATAATTTTAACTTATATATACTAATGATATAAGCAAATGTAAAGAAAAGCGCAAAAATATATAATATATTATTTTAATTTGTTTATAAGAACAAAGCGAATATAATTTGCATTTAAGAATTATAAAGCTTTTTAAACATCAAAATGCAAAACCATTCGATATATAAATATTACGCTTTCTACGATTTGTAGAAATTGAAAAAAGCAATCGAAAAGGAAATTGAAAAGCTAAGAACTATATCGTATATATAGCGAAATGCTGCAATACAAATGCAATAACAACGAAGAGAATGTAACAAAGATATAATATAATTCAAAGTAAATGATTATCATATAATGAATATTTATTGCGAATTTAATACTATTATAATAATAAACTATACGATAAGTATTATTTTAATACTTTGTATATTAATCGAAGGAGATTTTAATATAAAGTATAATATTTATAAATCAAAAATATTATCGGCTATTTAAAAAACCATACTTTTTAAATGGTTTCAAAATATTAGTATAAATTTCATTAACAAAGTAGAGATATTTATCTATTGTACAAAGTATATAATCAACTTTATTTTTTCCAATATACTTTTCGCGAAGACGATAGTATATTGGGATATAGATTGCGGATCGAATCATTATACGCAAATTATTATTATTTCGAAGCGAAGAACAATATTCAATAAATGTATTAGATATAAAATTATCGAAAACGGTTTATATATTTTTGTTAGCTTTATAAAAAGCGAAGTATATTGATTACCGAAAATCGAATATATTATTATAAATACTAAGCTTGAAATAACTATAAAACGATTTACAAAATTATTTAAATAAACAATTCGAACTACAAAGCGGCCGATAAACAATCGAATACAATTAATACTTTAATAAACAAACGAAAACGCAACAATATGTAGTTTATATAAATGTTTTAATAGAACCTTCAAAAATAAAAAACAAATATTTAATACAACGCGCAAAGCGAAGAAAGAATATTGAAAAAGAATAATCGATAATATATCGAATAATATGGATTTGTATAAAATGGTAAATTAGTACAAAACGGTTTTATCCTTTAAAGCTTCATTGTTAATAATTAATAATTAATCGATTAAAAGTATAAAAAAAAAGTATAAGCTTTATTAAACAAAGTATTATATAAGTATAATAACATTAACGATTTAAAAACGGATTTAATATTGAAAAACTATATTTTTATATTCCTTTGAGATATTATTGTATCCCTTAAGAAAGTAAAACGAAATATTATCGGGATTTCAAACATTTTACTAAAAGTTAACAAAGTTATAATTCAACTTTTGAAAGCTTATTAAAGCAATATTAAAGGATATATATACAACTTTTTCGAATATTGCTTTAAAAGAAGTTATTATTTCAAAATCTAGCGATTAATTGAAATAATAATACTACTCAAAATCGACAAAAAGAATAAAAGCTTTATTCACTTATAGCGCTCGATAGTTTTACTATTTTATATAAGCAAAGATTTGGAACAAACTATCGCGAAACAAATAATATAAATGTTGTTAATATATAGTATATTAAGCTTTTAGCATTACAAAGCTTTGTTTAAACGTTTAGTTATAAATCTAATCGTAATATTTGTATACAATATGAAATGCGTTTTTGTTAGGAAATAAAAGGTTACATTGATTATAATGAATATGTAAGAAATATTTAATACATTACTACTTCAACAATTATTAGAAAGAATACAAAACCAAAACTAGTCTACAATCTTTTTGAAAATAATTCGATTGTTTTTATAAAAGCGCAAAGTAATGATTAGATTTGAAAATGTTTATATAAACAAATCCTAAATACAATATAGTACCCTTTAAAGCTTATCTTTATCCTTGATACTTTATATACTTTACTTAGCGAAGCTTCTAAACTAAAATCAAACTTTTCGCTTTAAATACGCAAACAATATCGCATTTTACAAAGTAGATAATACATTGAAAGAAAATGCTATAACGATTGCGCACAATGTATAACAAATCGAAATATAGGGATTAACCAATAAAATCTTTTTTGCACCAAAAAAGCTAAAAATAATGCATTTCATCTACAAGCGCTACATTTGCGTTTCGAAGATAATTGTCTCTCCTATATTAACTATACGACCTATAACAAACATATCAAATAATACAAAATAACTAGCGTTTAAATGATTAAGAGTATAATTCGATCGCAAGTTTACGTTCAAAAAGTATATTGCGAAATATATAGAAAAAGCATAAAGAATAACGCTATATATTAAACACCTTGCTAATATATAGTATAGGCTCTTTGTGGCTTTTTTACAAAAAGCTACGATCATATACGTATTATTTTCATTGCTATATAGAGCAAAAGTATAGTATCCGGGACAAATAAAGCTAAACGTAGAAAATGGCCATTTACAAAATATTATAGTTAGCATTCAAATGGGGTTATATATAACAAAAGCGAACAAAATAATTAATCTTACAATTAAAGATATTTTGCCAATTTGAAAAACTACATTTATAATAATCAGTTTATATAATACAAATCTCCCTCTTTGCAAAATGGCTTTAAAATATATCTATATTAATAAAGCTTTACAATTTAAAAGATTTGATATATATTACTCGCTTATTATACAATTAATCGCATCGGATCATTATATACAACGCGATACAAAGTTACGAACAATAAATCAACTACTTTTAAAAGCATTTTGTTTAATCCTTTCCTCCCTGTATTATATTTTTAAATGTAAAACGGATTTTACGAAAAAAATAAATAAAAAAATAACAACGATGAATTTTATCAATTAGTAGAACGCTTTACCCTTTAATACAATTACTATCTTTTCCGATAGGTTTAAATTGTACAATAATGTAGACAAATATATAGATTACGAATATACGATTTATCAAAAGTAAAAGCTTATCGCTATCGATAAAGAAACGATTAATACATTTTTGTATGTTTTTAATGCGAAAATAATAAATGTTTTAAAAAAGCTATAAAAGGCATTAATATTATCAATCATCGCGAATATACAACAATAGCTTTGTATTAATAATATTTCGATAATATAATGCAAACGCATTAATGCTTTGAACATTTTGTCACGGGATATGGATATCCCTGGTGTTATTCCTGTACTTCTAGCACATTCCTTACTCTTCTTACTTATCCGTATTTGAGTATACTAGCCCTACCACAATAGAGGCTACGTATCCTTTACCGAGGTAATACTTTTACCGAAACATTATTATTGCTTTATATCACACTTATATATAGACCTCTAGCTATTAGAGTTTGAGGTTAAATTAATTAAGCTTTTCTTTATTATATAAATCTAGTTCCTATTACTTATATTATTAAACCATACTTTTGTATTATCTTTCGATTCTCATTATTGTGATTTATATTATACTATTGTATAATAGTTATAAGCCCGGTTAGCTTTTAATATTGCCAATATCTTATTATCGCTTTAATTGATATTTTTATAATTTTTATACTCTTTTTATTTTTTCAATACTTTCAAATTCTATTATTAGTTTTTATTCAAACCTTACTATTTTCATTATAGCATTTGTTCTTGTTAAACTCAATACCAACAATGATTAACCAGAATGATATATCGGATTACAAAGTCTTTATATTTTATACAACCTTTGAAGCATTTTCAATCTTGATATTAAGTTTTCATCTAACCACAAGTTTATCAATTGGTTGATTGTTCCGGAACCTTTTCTTTTTACTTTTAAAACGATGGCTAATCAATTGAATTGCGAATATATTGCGAAATTTGTAAAAGATATCGCCGAATATAAGTTTGCTATTGTAAAGTTTATCGCAAACGTTATTATAAAAAAAGCTTTAGAATCGAAAGCTTCTTTTTTAATTCGATTCGAATACTTTGGTTATTTAACTTCGAAGGATGCTTTAAAGGAATATACGATTCGGAAAGCCGATTATTGTAACTATAGAAAGGAATATAACTTGAAATACAAGAAGTACTAAGATATATATATATGGATAATTACGATAATTAATTTTGTTTACTTAATGAATCTTTAAATGGGTATAAAGGATGGTCGTACATTTCAACAAATAATAGGCTATTTCAAATTATATCTTTATCCTATCAATAATCAAACCATTACAAAAGTTCAAAAGGATTATCTTGATGTATTTGTATCTGCTATCGTTGTTTAAACTAGTGGCACTAAATGGGCTTAAAAGTGATGGATTGCTTATTAAAAAGTGGTAATCTACGATATCTTTAATATCAAAGGATCATTAGTTATTAAGAAGTTCTTTATTGCAATTAAAAAGTTTGATCTTTATTGGGCTAAAGGTATACAACGAAGAATTGTTACTATTTTTTCTTACGCCAATGAAAAGCTTTTTATTCTTGAACAAATTAAGCAAGATTTTCTTTTGTTAATACAAAACGCCGAAAGAGCATCTTTTAAAAGAGCTTATATTACATTTTTAAATTACTCGATTTTATTTAATCCTTCCTTATCCAATCCTTCCTCATCCAATACCCCTTCTTCCAATAAAACTTCTTGTTTTAATAACAAATCTTTCAATAATAATAAGTTTAAATGCCCTTATCGCAAATACATTGATTTTTGTAAACATTGATACGTTGTTGATATATACTATTGTTTACAATAAGCTTTTACATTTAGAAGTAACGCTTAATACAAAGTTACGTTGGGTAATACCAAAGTTCAAGATATTAAAGTACGTTTAAAAAACCCAAAATGGAAAAACTTATACAAGGTATTAAAGAAGAAAGATTAATTGAATACTATTAATAGCTTTAATGTTGCTAGTAAAGAAAATAAATCGAAACTTCTTCCTTTTTCTGTAGTTACTATTAGTATTGCATTAATAAAATCTGAAGATACTAATAGTATATACTCTTCCGCTTTACTAACTTCTCCTTATTATCTTTTCTAAAGCATTCTCTTTAACAATTATAATGTTTTGCATTTGATTAACAACGTTAAGCTTTTAAATAAGAGTATATATCGATCAGTAGATGTTAACGATTTTATTAAATCTGTAATCATTTTCTTTTTTGTTCTTAGTAAAAACATTTACATATTTAAAAACCTTTTACATAGCGAGTTCGATTCTAATACTAGGGATTTAGTATTTAACGATATAGTTTTTGTATTAGGTTTTTATACCAATCTAATTTTAGAATCTTTTATAAAGGAAAAAGAATCGTGGTTTATTTATTTATTTATTTATTTATTATATTTAACGTCTATGTAAACTAGCTAGGCTTTTAACCTCCCGAAGGATACTAGAGACAGGTAATATACTAATAAGTCGTAAACCCAAAAGTTCATCATTTAAGTACATATCGTACAACATCGCTAGATTGAAGCACTAAGACCGCTTTCTCCCAGCGGTCTTTTACAACTTTAGTTTTGTTAAACAACCTTTTTCCGTTGTTTAAAGGAACGTTCTATATTAAAAGGGTTAATCTTTATTTGTTATATTTAAAAAAAATAAGTATTAGACTATATAACAATTATATTGGTAAAAAACGTTAAAAAAGCAATTGTTACATTAAATTGCAGCCTTTGTATTGTTATATAAAGTATTATACTGTGTTTTATAGATCGCGCTTTAGATTAAGCTTTGAGATAAAGTAAAGAGTAAAAGAAGAGAAGGAGAGGGGTAAAGAAAGGGTCAAATAGAGCATTAAATTAAATACTATCCGGAGTGCTGTAAGGCTTTCGATTGCAAAATATGAAATATTGTATTATTGTAACAAAACGCTCGAACTTTTTTAAGAAAACAAAAAATTATTGTATATAGTTATACCCTTCCTAAACGATCGCTGGTAGGCGGGCAAGTTTGAACAACTACAAGTAAAACTTTCTAATAAAAATCTTGCAAAAGACAAAGTACTCAAAGGTTTTAGCTTTATTGTATGAGCAATGAGTCTTTATATCCTTGTATTTAAAACGTTTGTGATAAGCTTTAAAATCACCATATTTAGATTGCAACGCTAATAATCTATATAATGTTGATTTAGCGAATCTAAACTTTGTAAACTTTTTAAACGCATAGTTTAATTGCTATTTACAATATCCTCTCGCTAACATAAACTCGTTTTTACTTTACTAATCGTTCGTCGCATTGCGGATTAAACTTTGTATTATTAAACCTATCCCGTTGATCGTTAATTACGCAATAAACTCTGAATCTATTATATTGCTTTTTACGCTCGCGTTTGTTAATCTATTTGTTGCTTTGTTATTAGTAATCCCTTAATACCCGGGGGATCATTGTATTTTAACCGTGTACTAATCAATAAGTTTATGATTTTCTAGAAATACCCATTATAAAGTGTTCGAAGCGTTTGCGCGTTTGCATTATATCATTGATATATTATCGATGTATAACCATTGTTGTATATCCATAGTGGTTGATAGTGTTAACGCTTTTTAAAGCCTTTTCAAAGCGTTTATCGCTTTTACATTAAAAATATACAAAAGTGTATTAATTGCCTTTTTGTTTATAATAGCAAGCTTTTGCTTTCGATAAATCGCGTAGTTGTAATCTATATGTTTATCCGCATTGTTATACAACTTCGATTTATCGAAGAAGATAATAATCATATTGGAGAATAAAATGTTCCATTACTCGATAAAGCTAGCCACTATTGTTACTTTGTTTATCCTTTTCGTAAAATCCGTTTTATCTTTGGGAATATAATATAAAAAGGAAAAGATTAAGCGAAAAGTTTTCGGGAATAACTGGTCCGCTATTCGTAGTCTTATATTGTTCTGCGTATAATGGTCCGGCGTAGCTAAGTGTATAATAAGCGAATGATTTGTATCAAATCTTTTGAATTGTAAAGCCATATTAATATAAATATGTTTTAAAGCCATTTCGCAAATAAAAAGGCCCGCATTGCGTAAACTAACTATTATAGGTGTAGTTCTTTAGATTAGTAGAATACCTTTCACTGCAAAATTGATTATTTTATTCGTTTTCGTTATATATAACCCTATTCGTATACTTATTATAATACTTTGTAAATAGCCGCCGCCTATATTTACCTTTATTCGTCCCGGGTATTATACTTTTGTTCCATACAGCAATAAGGGCAATATATATATAATCATGGTTTTTTGTAAAAAAGCTACGGGGGGCCTATATTGTATATTAACAAAATGCTTGATATACAACGCAATCTTTTATATCTTTTCCATACGTTTTGCAATATACTTTTTGAACATAAATTTACGATCGAACCATACTCCTAATTATTTAAACACTGGCTGTTTCGTATCGCTTAATATGTTCAATATAGATTGTATAGTTAGTGTAAAGGAAATGATCACTTCCAAAGCGTGAATGTAGTGTTTACGGGTAAAATATATTATCTTTAGTTTCTTTGATGCAAAAGCAACCTTATTGGCCGTTTCTTATACTTCGATTTATTATATATCCCGTATAATCGTTATAATATTTTTTTCAGTGTATTGCCTACTCTATAAAATGCGATATCGTTTGTGTATCCAAAACGAAAGATTTAATCTTAATTTAGAAGCTTCGCTAAGTAAAGTATATAAAGCACCGGGGATAAAAGTGAACTTTAAAGAATGCTGTATTATACCCGGGATTTGTTTATATAAGCATTCTCAAATCTAATTATCATTTTGCGTTTTTGTAGAAACAACCGAATCATTTTCAAAAAAGTAATAAACTAGCTTTGATTTTGTATTTGTTCTAATAATCGTTGAGGCAATAGCATATCGAATGTTTTTTGCATATTTATTGTGATCAATATAATCTCTTGTTTTCTAGCAAAAGCGCATTCCATGTTATATACAAATGTTATAATCAAGTTCATAACTAAGCGTTTAGATAGAGCTTTGTAATGTTGTAGATTTAGTGTATTATATATTAGCAATGTCTATACTATTCGTTTTGCAATAGTTCGTTTTAGGTTTTTGTTTATATAGGATAATAAAGCTATCGAGCGCTACGAGCGAACAAAGCTTTTGTTTTTCTTGCCGATTTTGAATAGTATTATTATTTCAATTAATTGCCAAATCTTGGGATAATAGCTTCTTTTAAAGCAATATTCGAAAAGATTATGTATATAATTTTTGATACTATTTTAATAAACTTTCAAAAGCTAGACTATGATTTTGTTTACTTCCAATAAAGTATTTGAGATTTCGATGATATTCTGCTTTATCTTTTTGAAGAAAACAATGGTGTTCCAAAGGAAAATAGGGGTATGGTTTTCCGATATTGAATTCGCTTTTAAATCGTTTGTATTATTATATCTATACAGCATTTTGTTTAAAAAAGCCTGCGTTTTTTTTTTTGTATTTTCGATTAATTGGCTGTTTATTATAAACAATGGGGCTTTAAAAAAGAAGATCGTTTTGTATCAATTTATCACTTTATACAAATCCGAATTATTCAACACATTATCGATTATTCTTTTTTAATATTCCCTTTTTGCTTTGTATATTGCGCTAAACATCTGTTTCCTGTTTTCGAAAATTCTATTGAAGCGTTTATATAAATTGTATACTTTTGCACTTTCGTTGATCCATTAGAATACTAAACGCGCTTGGTCGTTTATCGATCGCTTTATAATCTATATTACTTGTTGGAATAGATTTATAAACTGCTTTATTGCTATTTCAAACTCGATATCCGTAATAATATATTCGATTTTCGATAGTTAATATATTTCGTTTTTTATAAAGCTAACAAAAATATATAGATCGTTTTTAATAACTCTATATTCAATACGTTTATTAAATATTATTCCTTGCTTTAGAATAGTAATGATTTGCATATAATAATTCGATTTGTAGTTCATGTTCCAATATATAATCGTTTTCGCGAAGGGTATATTGAAGAAGATAAAATCGATTATATACTTTGCGCAATAAATAAATATCCCTACCTCGCTTATAAAATCTATATTAGTATCCTAAGATCATTTAAAAAGCATAGCTTTTTAAGTAACCAATAGTATCCTTAGTTTGTAAATATTATATTTCGCATTAAAATCCCTTTTAATTAATATATAAAGCTTCAAAATGATATTTATCGTATAGTTTATTATTGTAGCAATGTTAAGCTTACAATAAATATTCATTATATAATAGTTGTTCACTTTAAGCTATATTATATCCTTATTGCATTCTCTTTATCGTTGTTACATTTGTAACGCAATACCCTGTTGTATGTACGATATAATCCTTAACCTTTCAATCTCCCTTTCTATCGCTTTTTTCAATTCCTACAAATCGTAGGGAATGTAATATTTGTACACCGGGTAGTTTTATGTTTTGATGCCCAAAAAGCTTTAAAGTTTTTGAATATAAATTATATCCGCTTCATTTTTGTAAACAAGTTGAAGCAATATATTATGTACCCCCGCGCTTTTCTTCATATTTGCTTATACCATTTGTATATATAGGTTAAAGCTGTTTTTACGGTCTTTATCGCTATACCAATTCGAATCGCTATTTATTAAAGAAAAGGTTTATAGTTTTAATCAATTGTATGGTCGCAATAGCATCGTTATTGTTTATATCCATCGCATTTTTTATGTATGCTTTGTATACATTGTTTTGTAATAAAAGCTTAAAGTTCATTTGATTTGAGGTTATTTTAAAGCGTTTTAATACTTTGCTTTAAATCAAAAATATATTTGTTATACGCTTTACATTGTTACCCATTTTCTTTAAAATTGTTGAAATCTGGATTTCAATGTAAATAAATATCAGGGTCCGAACGACATTCGGCGGGGCTATAATACTTATAAAGCTTTGTATACTCTAAGTTGTTTAAAAGTTTTGAGTATTCGTTTAAAAAACGCGTATTATTTATATAATATTTGTAACCATACCTAGAGTACATACTTTTTGAATTATTTAATTGTTTTTGCGGATTAGTTCTATTTAAGTTTTAGTTAGGTTATATTACAGTTTGCTCCCAGTTATACTGCAGAATGTTAATAGGCAGTTTTTATGCTTTATTGGGAACGGGTTATGGTACTCGTTGCATTTCGCTGGTATTGAGTATAATTTGTATATTAACCTTTGGTATTTAGCTTTCGCGATATTGCAATTATTGTATTGTATAGGCTTTATACAATAATAGATATTACAATAAGTTTAACAACTTTATTTATAAAGCTTTATTTGGTTATAAAAAAGTAAAAAAAAAAAAAAGGAATAGTTTCGAATAAGCGAAAAAGGGGGATTAGAGTGGTAAAACTTATAATTCAAACGTTTTTCGTTTCATTTTTGAAACTTTTAAAGTATTTAATTAAAGTATTACTGGTTTGAACTTATATCTTCCTTTTTATTATTTCCTTAGTAATTTCCATTTATCTATTAATTGCATTAAACAAAGTTTTTAGGATTTGTTTTATATAATGGTTATACTATGTTTTAAAAAGATCGAAATGTATAGTTTTAATGATTTTGCAGATCTTCGATTTGTAAACATTCTTTATTAGGATATCCTTTACTTCTAAGGATTTAAAATGCAATACTCAGCTCAACTTATATTTTACCATCTCTAGGATATTTTCGTTTTTGATGTTCAGGATAGTTTTAACCAGGTTTTTTCGAATTAGGAAAAAGTTATTGCGATATGGGCTTGCGAAAAAGGCGCATCTAGTCAAGATACATTTATTCATTTTCATTGCTTTAACAATAGTTTTCTTTGTAGAGTTTGCTTTAAAAACTTCATTTTAAAGAGCAATCAAAAGCCCGTCGATTTTGAGGGTTTTAACGATCCCCGTTTAAATTATAAAAAACAAAATTGTTATTATATTTTTCTTCGCTTTAGGAATTTTAAAGCTTTTTTTGCTTTTAAAGGTTATGTTCATTATGAAAGCATTTGTTATATATACTAAAATAGCTTTTTGAATTAGTAGAATAATATATATCTTTTTTTAAATAAAAGTTTTAATAATCCTTTTTAAAGAATTAATAAATACGTTTATAAATTTGCAACGGATTATTATTTATTATTTGGTTTTCTATAAAAGCTTATTGATTTTTTGAAGAGCTATTAATCTTCTCAATCCCTCAGGTACAATAAAGGGGAAAAATATAGATTTCGTCTTTATTTTAGTTTAAAGCTGAAAAAAAATAAACGAAAAAGGATTACGTTATCGCATATGATCGTTATCGACCATCTATATTACTTTCGCAAACATAGTAAAGCTCATTTCCGCTATTCGGATTCGAAGAGCGCGCTCTATATGCTTTTCGCGAGCGTCAAAACTTTACGGAGTTCGCAAAGTATCATCGTATGTATCTACTAGTAGTGAAATATATCGCGTTGTCGTTGTATATATAGTATTACAATTATTCAATAAAGTACAATTTGCTAGCATATATATGGAAATGATTATGATTGTTAAAGCGTGGTTTTATAGTAGTAATGATATATTAAAGATTGGGTTTGTAAAGAACAATTATATATTGGCCAATTACATTCGAAAGTATAAACTAGTTATTATTAAATATAAACCTGTTTCTTCTTTTTATTCTTTTGATCTTTCCCTCGTTTTTGTAAATCACGCTATAATAATTTATTCAATTGCTTTTCATCAAATCAACCAATTGTATTAATGTTTGCGTAACCAATCTATCCCAAAAAAGGATTTTAATAAGCTTTAATATAAAAAAGCAAAACATTTAAACAAAGAAGCTTTAGAGTATCTAATCCGCATAGTTAGAAGAGTTAGAATTAAAAGAATTGTTAGGATCGATTACATTGATTATACTACTATATATACAAAGCAAATTGTTTCATATAAACCTAATGATTTTCTTTCCTCAAAACTTTTTTACAAAATCCAATGGGATCTTTTTGATTTTCTTTGTAGATATACTAGCGCTTTTTGGTTACTAATTATTAAAGATATATTTAATAGCAAAATATTCTTTTTCATTTTAAACCAAAAGATATATATCGAAGTTTTCAAGGTACTACAAAACTTTGTAGCGTAAATTTATCGCAAATATAAACTTAATATTATCGTTATAAAGCAAAACAACGATATATTGATTATTAGTATTAAAAGCATTATCATTTTCGAGAATTGGATCGTTAAAAAGGGCTTTAAACTTAAACTTTCATTTTTTCATACATACGAACTTAACAGCGGCGTTAAACGCGTAAATCAAAAAATTATAACAAAATAGATCAAAATAAAGACTTTTTCAAAACTACTCAACAAGATATAGATGGAAACAATGCAAACCGCCATTTATTTTTATAATATAAATCCTTTGAAAAGCAAAGGCTTCAAATATTCAAACGAAGTTCTTAATTCCTGGTTTTGTTAATATTTCCAATAATACGATCTTAATTTTGTTAAATTTACCATAGATGATTTGAAACCTGATTAAAACAATATATATCGCTATAGTTGTTATGCATATCTATTGGATAAAGACAAAGAAACAAGTATAAAAAGTAAATAATATAAAACTAATTCGAAAGCTTATATTAAGTATTTGGTTAAGTATATACCTAGAATATATATTTATAGGGTTTAGATTCCGAAGTTTAATAAGATTATTATTACTCGGAACATTACTTTCAATAAACATTATACTTATAGAATAGATAAAGCTTATAATATTATTAATATTATATCCGATTTCGATTTTAAAAATCTTATCAAAAAGTTTAATATTCTTACAAAAACAAATATTGATAAAGCTATATTTAATTACGAATCAAATAATTCAACTTTAATTATAAACAAAGAGGATATAGATATTCCCAAAACTATATGCATTTTAGAAACTCTTATTGGGATATTAATTTTGGAGATAGATTTAAAAGATATTAAAACATTGATATCTTTCGAGTTGGTTTCTTTATCTAATAATAAAGACTATAGTAATTTAAGGGAATTTTTTCCATTAATTTTACAAACTTTGGAACCTATAAAGAAAGTAGAATCTAGTATTGAAGTACAACCAAATCGTTTAATATCAACAATTAAAGATATATTAGATAATAATCAAATTAATTCTACCAATCGCAAATCCCTATACTCTTCTGTTGCACCTTTAACTACCCAAAACAATAAAATGAATTACGAAATTATTGAAACACTAATTCAAATTTAAGATCAAATTTATAATTCCTAGAACAAAGATTTAGTAATCGTTAGTAAAGCACCTAATATTTCAAGTCAAATGAAAGATAAAGCAGATTCTCAATACAGATCGCTTTTTATTAAACCAACAAAAATCTTTACGCTTTATGAAATCGAAGAACCAATTACACTTTTTCGATCTTCATCAAAAACATGTACGATAAAGGAATATTAAGATTAATATGCTTCAGTTTTTGATCTCTATTGTCCCTTTAAGCGAACTTAAACAATTCAAATAAAAATATTTAGAATTAATCTCAATTCAAACGAATTCCAATCATTTTCTAACTACTAATTTGATTGTTTTGATCAATTTGTTAATCGATTATATTTTATATAACGTTTTTAATATTTATATCAATAGAATACCGGAAATAAATCGATTAATACATTTATTGAAACTATTATTGCATAATCTTTAAGGTCAATTCGAAGTGATAACCTTTTGAACGAATTTTATAATATTTTTTAATTAAATCAAAATAATTTAAATAATTCGAAAGAAAAGAATAAGTTTATTATACTCTATAACGTTATTGTTTTTGCAATTAGTTTCAAATTAATTTTTTTTTTGTTTTTAAAACTTTTAAATGTTTTTCTAAAAATGTTCAAATCTATTATACTACTATTTCTTTGTTTTTATAATCAATTAAACAAGTATATTTTTGAACTTTAATTCAAAAAAGATTATAATAAAAATGTCACGCTAAATGCGTGGTACGCACGTGCTTGTTAAAGCATATGCTTTATCGAAGCATATGTTTGCTGAACATAACGTTCTTGAGGATCTTCCAGCAATAGATATATAAGCTTACTAATCTCTTTAGGATTGCCGGAATTAGGATCATTGAAGGCTTTTAGTCTTTACTTTAATAAATATACAAAAGTATTAATCGCTTTTTGATTTATAGAGCTAAAAACAACATTACAAGTTGTTCTACAAGGATCCAAACCTTGTATACAAGTATACGATGATTTATACCGATATTATAAATCAAAGTATTGTAGATCCTTATAATTACAAAGCTATACAATGATTATATGTTATTATATATGATTATTTATATGTAATATATAAGGAGTGGATGGATCTTGTATTTAGAAAGATAAACAACAATACAATCACTGTTTTATACCTATACCTTTATCCCTTTCAGATATCCTTTCATATATTCGTAGCTATCCTCCGTAATAAAAAAGATTAAAAACTTTAAGAATAAACAAATCTAAAGAGAAATCGAAGTAGGATCGAGCAATATTTGTTCGATTCCTTTTTAATGGATCTTTAATTACAAAAACGATTCTAAAGAGTATATAAATTGATGTTGTTTACGTTTAGTAGTTTAAAAAGATCTTCAAAACAAAAGCATAATCGAATTTATCTATATTATAATTCTCGCCGTTAAGTTGTTCCGCATTATAATGGCTATAGTTATTAAATATAATTTGAAAACCAAACAATTTAATGTTATTAATATTTTCGTTAATACTATAAAAAACCTTAGTGATATTCCTATAATATGTTTACTTTCGGATGAGTATAAAGTACTTAGCAAATATATTATTATTAATCGAGCTTTATATGATCTTTAGGATTCACTTGCTTTATGATATAAGAAATTTACTACTACTTTTATATTTTTTGATATAATATAATACAAAGAGAAATTGTATATTTATATGATTCAAGACAAATATATTTCAATACTTTTTTTTGTGAACAATATTCAAATTATTTACCATAGAAAACACATCAAAACAGTTTATAAAATTATCGAAGAAATCAAAAAGAAATACGAACTTTGCGATTTGGGTGATACCTCATGGTTTTTGAGAATTCGAATTATAAGGAATTGAAAACTACGCAAGCTTTGGCTAGCTTATAATACTTATATATTCAAAATAACTAAGAAATTTGGCTTTGCTAATAGCAGCGCCGCTATCTCTTTATTTACTATGATATTCATTAAATACAAAGGAATCGCAATTCTCTTTTTTATAAAGGTTTACCAGGAAAAGGTTGGTTTTGTGCTTTATACAGTTATTACCATTCGATTAAACGTTGTTTTTACAGCTTCTCAATTAAATCATTATTTAACAAATCCGTTGAAAGAACATATAAAAGCTATAAATCATTATTTACAATATTTGTAGAATACGAAGTATTTAGATTATAAATACGGCGGAGATCCATTACTTTAACTTTTATCCTACTTCAATATTTCTTTTGCAAATGATCTTGATTTTAAACGGTTTTTACAAAGATATATTATGTTTTTATTTGAAGACCTTATTATTTGGAAGGCTTTTCGCTAAACTATTGTTATTACATCTATTATAGAAGCAAAGCTTTTAAATATTGAACGTACTACTAAAGAGACTATGATTACTTTTAAACTTTTAAAGAAGGTTAATTTAATGATATAGGAACTTATTACAATTTATTATGATAATATTTAAGCTATTCGTTTTATTGTTGGAGAAAACAAATGTATTATTACAAAGTTGCGTTACATTGATATTTAGAATATATAGCTTCGTTAAGAATACGCAAATCGAAAGTTTTTAGTATTTTATTTGGCGATTAAAGATATGCTTGCAAATAGATTAACAAAGAATTTGGATTATTAACCATTCGAAAGGTTTATATTGTTAATTAATTTACAAAATACTAAATCATATATTATAAAAATCGATTAAATCTTGTACTTCAACATTATATAATTTATAATAACACTTTTTTTTTATCGCCCGTTATTTCTTTTGGCTTTTCGCTTAATAGCAATGGCCTAGGCCAAATCTTACATTTTTTGGTTACTATCGTCATTATCGTTATTTTTTGAAATAAAGTTTATAAAGGCATTCACAAAACGGCCCGCTATAATAGAATTCGTATTATTCGCATTTCTCAAACTTTTTAAACATAACTCCTTTCCCTTTTTCTTTTTTTTTACAATTATTTTTTTCTTTTTCTTTTGTTTCTTTTTCAACCCCTTTTCCTTTTTCAACTCTTTCTTATAATAGAACAACATTATCTTCAATATTGTTTTAAACAATTTGAGCTTCTATATTTTATTTATATTATTTTTATATTTTCAATATAAAGAATAGAACTATTTATCAACTTTGTTTTTCCCTTAGCTTTAACCTTAAAGAAATTGATTGCCATTGCATAAAAATAACTAAAAAGTTTAGTACAAAAGTAACTATAACATCCATAGCATTTTATATCGATTGAATTAATATTACGATAGTATATGCCATCGCTTTGCTTTACAATTAACAATTTCATACATTAAACGCAAAGCATAATATTCCTCCTTTCTTTTATTTTTAACTTTTTGCGTTTAAACGCTTTTCCTTTCACTTTCTTTTTTTTCCTTTTCCTTTCCTTTTTCTTTTTCTTTTTACTTTTACAATTATCTTTATCTTCTTTTTTTTAGTATTACAAATGTTAGGATTTGTAACCTTTTCCGCTTTATTTTCCATAAACTCTTTATTTTTACCAGAATTAATACTTTGAAAAAGGGATAGACGACTTTAGTAGTTATTATTAAAAGGATCTATAGAGTCGTCCAGATCCACCTCCTCCTTTACTTCAAATCTAACCGGACGCTAGAATCACATTAGTATTATACCGAGCAATTAGCAAGTTTAAGAATATTTACTTTACGCTTGCATGTATTGTGTTTCGCAGAACCAATCGTAATTACTAGCGAAGGAGAGGCTATTAGTAATAGTGCTCTAATAAAGGCGTTTGAAAAAGAGATCTTAAAAAGCATTAATTAAGGATTATATTAAAAGCAATAGTATATATAATCATTACCTTTGTCGTTAATTAATGGTTCTCCTCAAACCAATATTATTTCAAAAAGCAAAGAGCTTTTATCTTTTTCTTTTCTCTTTTTTTCTTCTTTTTCCTTTTCTTGGATACTAAAGGAAAAGAAAAGTAGGATCATTGCCGAATAATCGATAAGAATAAACGATAAATCCATCCCATTTGTCAATATATTTTTCCTTTTCAAAATCGAATTAAAAAATAAAGATATCCTATGAAAAGAATATTTATATAGTTTAAAACCTTTTAAAAAAAAAGTTAATCGACGAATAGAAGGAAAGCGTATATTGTAGAGATCATTTATATAATTAAAATGGAATAAATGCTGTGAATATATTGCCAAATTGTATAGAAAGGCTATATTTGATTATATTAAGGAAATTGTATAATTTTAAGTTTAAAACGCGGATATTTATTGTTTTAAATTTACAATATACTATACTTTATAAACAACTTCGTTTATTACTTAAACAACAATTGCTATTAAAAAACAATCTAATTTGATGGTTAAACAATGATTTCTTTGCTCTTTTTGTTGTTAACGCTATTAAACTATCGCTAGTTGAGATTATGCGCGTTGCTATTAATAACGCGTATACACAATAACAAACATCTATATTGTTAATTTATATAATACAACTTTGTTGTTTATATATTTCTTTTGTTATATTGCAGATCAATAACGTTGTCGTTGTTTTGGAGAATGTATTATAGGATATGGATATCCTTAGTATTATTCTTATACTTTTAGTATATTCCTTACTTTTTTTATTTATCCGTATTTGGGTATACTAGCTTTATCACAATAAAAGCTATATATCCTTTACCGAAGTAATACTTCTACCGAAACACTATTATTGCCTTATATCACACTTATATATAAACCTCTAATTATTAGAGTTTGAGGTTAAATCAATCAAGCTTTTCTCTATCATATAAATCTAGTTCTCACTATCTACACTATTAAACCATACTTTTGTGTTGTCTTTCGATTCCCACTACCGTGACTTATATCATACTATCGCATGACACATTTTATAATAAACGTTCTTGGAAAACCATCGATTTATTGATCAGCATACAATTAAAATACGATGGTCCTTTAAACATCAAAAAATAATCGACAATAAAACAATAAATAGATTGATAAATATAAAAGCGAAAAGCGATATAGTGGACCCAGGATCTATTATGTAATCTACAATCAATGGGATAGAAATAATAGTATAAAGCTTGATTCATAATGTTATAAACAAATAGTAAAGCAAAAACGAATTTACGCTAGCGGAAGGATATTGCAAATAGCAATTATATTATGCTTTTAAAGAGCTTGCAAAGCTTAAACTTGCAAAACCAATATTATATCGATTATTTACATTGCAATCTAAATATAGCGATTTTAAAGTTTATTATAAGCAATTCAAGTATAAAAACATAAAGATTCATTATCTATATAGTAAAGCCAAAACCCTAAAGTATTTTGTTTTTTGCAAGATCTTCATTAAACAATTTCATTCGTAACCATTAAAACCCGTTCGCTTTTCGACTATTGTTCAAAAAAAGTATAATTATATATAATAGTTTCTCGCTTTTTCATAAAAGTTCAAACGTTTTGTTATAATAACGCAATATTTCATGTTTTGTAATCGAAAGCTTTACAACACTTTGGAAAGTATACCATTTAATACTTTATTCGATCCTTTCTTTATCCCTTTTCTTCTTTTTTACTCTTTGCTTTATTTCGAAGCTTAATTTGAAGCGTGATTTATAAAACACAACATATTACTTTATATAACAATACAAAAACTATAATCTAATATAACAATTGCTTATTTAGCATTCTTTACTAATATAATTGCTATACAGCCTAATACTCATTTTCTTTAAATATAACAAGTAAAAGCTAATCCCTTTAATACAAAATATTCCTTTAAACAATGAAAAAAGGCTATCCAATAAAACTAAAATTATAAAAAATCATTGGAAAAAAGCGATCTCAATGTTTCAACCTAGCAACATTGTACAATATATACTTAAATGATGAGCTTTTGGACTTCTAGTTCATTAATATATCATCCGTCTTTAGTACCCCTCGGAAGGTCAAGAGCCTAGTTAGTTTACATAGACGTTAAATATAATAAATAAATAAATAAATAAATAAATAAATGATTATATTATATTTTAAAAAGATCGAAATGTATAGTTTTAATAATTTCGTAGATTTTCGATTTATAAGTATTCTTTATTAAAATATTCTTTATCTTTAAAGATTGAAAGTATAATATTTATTTCGATTTGCATTTTATTATCTTTAGAATATCTCCGTTCTTAATATCCGAGATAGTTTTGATTAGGTTTTCCCGAATCAAAAAAAGGTTATTACAATATAAACCCGCAAAAAGAGCGTATTTAACTAAAATATATTTATTTATTTTTATTGCTTTAATAACGTTTTTTTTCGCAAAGTTTGTTTTAAAGACTTTATTTTAAAAAGCGATTAAAAGCTCGTTAACTTTAAAGATTTTAATAACTTTTGTTTAGATTATAAAAAGCAAAGTTATTATTACATTTCTTTTCGCTTTATAGATTTTTTGGCTTTTTTTGTTTTTAAGTATTGTATTTATTGTAAAAATATTCGCTATATATATCAAAATCGCTTCCTGGATTAATAAAATAATATGCATTTTCTTTTGAATAAAAGTTTCAATAATTCTTTTTAAAGAATTAACAAATGTATTTGTAAATTTGCAATGGATTGTTATTTATTGTTCAACTTTTTGTAAAAGTTTATTGATTCTTTGAAAAGTTATTAATTTTTGGGATCCTTTAGATACAATAAAAGAAAGCGTTGTAAATTTCGTTTTCTTTTTTATATATAATTATAAAGGGGTAGATAAAAAAGGGTCGAGATGCTATGTATAATCGCTATCGATTATCTATACCTTTTTTGTTGGTATGGAAAGGTTTGTTTTCGCTATAATGGTTGAAAAGATGCGTTTTGTATGCTTTTCGTGGGTGGTTATACAGTAACCGTGCACAGATACTAGCCAACATGCAAAATCACACCAAAAACAGTTGTTTTACTACATTTTCATTCGTTAATATTTATGGTTTAACATCATTTTAATCAATTGAAATTCAATATATAGATAATTTATATATTAATAAATGATATTATCAAATTTTTATATTTATAAAAAAATTTAATGATGATATTTATATCATTGAAATTTCAAAGTTCTTGATTTTCGCTAATTTTACTAGTAAAAATCAACAAAAAATGAAAATAAAAACTTAATCATTTTTATTTGTAATTTTCTCTTAAAATAAAATTATTAAAAAATATTGATTTATTTTTATATAAACTTTAATTGAAAATAAATAAAACTATTATAATTTCTTTTAGATTATATATATTAAATAATGTTAAACGTTGAAGTGTTTATATTGAATTTCGTTGAATTTCGTTGAATTTTGGTGTGATTTTGATCTTTGGCTAGTATGTGTTCGTTAGTACTGTACTTTGCGGATTCGCAAAGTATTATCGCGCGTATTCACTATCGTTGAGATGTATTATATCGTTGTTGTTAATGTTTTCTTATACATATACTTATATAATATTCTAAATAAATATTTTGATATTCTTGTTAATGTTTTTTGTTGTATTATATTATAAAATGTCACGGAGTGTTAAACTGTTCATCTCGTTGTAAAATACCTATATATACATTATTGTTTAGAAATAAACAAAAACAATTATATACTTTGCAATAACAATTGTAAAGTTTATAATAAATGCGTTTTATATTATTTAATTGGTTAGTAAATGCTATATAAAGTATAATATAAGATTATTAACAAATAATTGCTCGAAAGCGAGCTTTATTAAAGGAAAAAATAATATTATATTTTCGTTGCTCAACTAGTATAATAAACGTTCTAATGTATATATACATTGTTACAGTTCATATGTTCGATTAGCGAGCATATGCTATATACGTGTTCTGTCTATGCGGATCATATATATATACCAATATTTCTCGTAGTATAGTCAATAGTAGTAAATTCTAAGAACTCTTTTAACCCTGTTCTAAACAGCTCTTTTACGGCACAAGCGTTATAGATATTATTATTATAACTTCGTTTCAGATTAGTAATCGCGTATTCATTGAATTGTATAGAAAAGTTCATATCATTATTATAAATAAAGCTGGTTTTATAGATTTCTTTTTTGCGATTCTTTTTTTATCATGCGATAGTATGATATAAGTTACGGTAATGGGAATCGAGAGGCAAAAGAGAGTTATGATTAAATAGTATAGATCGTGGAAACTAGATTCATATCATAGAGAAATCTTGAATAGATAAACTTGATCGATTTGACCTCTAGCTTTTATAGCTAAAGATGTATATATAAGTGTAATATAAAGCACTATTAATGCTTTGATAAAGCAACAAAGGAAAAGAACACGTTGCTTCTATTATAATGAGACTAGTATACTATCGAAACACGGGAATAGGATCATGGAAGTTATTATATTCACTCTGCGTGTATCGAACAATGCTATAAGCAATTGTACAATACAAACAAAGAATATATGAATACGAAATGAATGTTATGCATTAAAAGAGTTTTCCATCTTTTGAGCTATTTTGGGCAAAGGTATAAGAAATTAATTAATGTAAAATTTCCTTTGTAGTTAGATATATCCCTTCCCCTTCGTACGAAAAGAAGGACACAACCAAATTCAATACATATTTTTCATACCATACATTTGTGTACAATATAACCGTAGGCCTATAGTGTGATTCCAACATATACTCAAATACGAATAAGTAAGAAGAGTAAGGAACGTACTAGAACTATAGGAATAACAACAGGGATAGCCATATCCCGTGACATTTTTTGATACAAACCAATACTAACAAATTGGTTTTGGTTGAAAACGATCGCTAATTATTAAACTTCAATATCCAATGTATTATTGAATCTTAAAGATATACTTTTGAACTGAATCAAAATATTTTTATTTATTTTCGATTTGTTTATTAGTTTATCGTTAAGTTGTACCGATAGTGCTATAACTACCCCGATATTATAGATATTCCTTTTGCATTGTTTTATAGTTTTTAATTAATAAATTCGATTCAAATCAAAAATCTAATTCTATTCTCGATATACAAATTGATAATAAATGGTTTACAAACTATTTTCTTCGATTTTTTTGTTACTAGCTTTTACTTTTATATAGAAGTTTTTGATTTGTTCAAAGTTATAGATAATATTACCAAATCTTGGCTTAATCTTATTTCCGCAACAATCATTGTTAATATTATCGAAATATTGATCAATAATCAAGTTTTTATTATTTATATTGGAATTATTACTTATTATATAACCCAAATCAAAGTTTATTATCATACATTAAACAAATTGGTTGAAATTCATTTTGATAAAGGTTACAATTAGATCAAAATCCATTCTATCGATTCAATTCAAAAAGATTCTACTTTTATTATATTTGTTAATCTGGTTCGAACTATAACAATAGGATTTATTAACAATCTAAACCGAAATTTAATGATGTATATCTAAGCTAAAGCTTTCTACTTTTGTATAAGCAATACTCATAATTTCAAATTGGCTAATAATGCTTTTTTCAATATTATTAATGCTTTTATTATTATTAAATAATACAAAGTATATATTCTCATGATTTCTATTATAAAAAGCTTCGCCGATCTATTCATTTATTTTTATATCTATATTAGAATCAAAACTATTAACGAGAATATCAACAATATTGAAAATGCGGAAATTTAATACTTTGCAAAAGTTAATAAGTATCATACCGAAATCTCAATCGAAAAGGAAATTGCTATTAATGCATTAATTGTTTCTTTGTAGAAAAAAGCTATTGATATTTCCATTTTAGCTTTAATATAATTTGATAGTAAAAAGAACATAGAAAACATATAATTTAATGATAAAAAGAACACGGAAAATATATAAAAAGAAAGCACAAAGAATATAGAAAATATATGGATTGATATCGATATTAAGGATATAATTGATATTAGCGTTAAGAATATTGATGTTGCAGTCGAAGATACAAATATCGTTGCCGAAAATATTAACGGTATTAATAGTGAAACTAACAATAATGTCGAAAACACAATTGAAACTATCGCGAAGAAGATTATCGAGGTTGTTAAAAGTATTAATATCGGAATTGGTGCCAAAAAGGATATGGGATAAGGATTAAAAAATAATGTTTTCCGGATTTTCGAACAACGAAAAGCTTAAATAGATAACTAAAAGATACTAATGCTTTGGCTTTGCTTTATTCGCAAGGTTTATATTATAAATTAAAAGTGTTTATAAAGAGAATATTATATATAATCTAGCTTAGTTATTAATCCATAAAACATTACTAATATTTATTAATTAACGATCAACATTAAAGTTGATTATTATGCCGCGCATAATAGACACCATTCACTTAAAACGAACCTTTCCCACTCTTCAGTACACCGCTTTGCCAAAGTAACCTTATAAGATATATTAATGTAATCCATCTGTGCGCAACTGTTTTAAAGCAGTAGCATATAGGCTAATTTGGTATTCCAATCGGATGGACCGCTCCGGTTCATCAAATGAGTACAGTATCCGATCTTATAGATTGATGGGGAAACTTGAGATCTAACGTTCACCACGGAGAGCACTGTTGAAACACAGGTGGGCATCAAAACCGGCATTGCATAGTAGTGTTATACAGTAGTGTAGTTAGTCTACACCCTTTTGCGGGGAGGGGTAAATTAAACGCTATGATAGCCTTCAGCTTAGAAAAGTTATTATGAGCAATGTTCTAATTCGGTATCATTACGAGTAGACATGTTCAAATCATGTGGACTTGATAGACTGAGGAAAGGCTAGACTGTTTATTTATTTATTTATTATGTTTTTAACGTCTATATTGAGCTGGCTAGGCCTTTGACCTCCCGCAGGGTACTGGAGACGGATAATACACTAATAGGGTTTAAACCCTAAGAGTTTATCATTTAGATATACACGGTATAACGTCGTTTTATTAAAGCTTGAAGCCGCTATCACTTTAACAACCCTTTACAATTTAATTTTATCGGATAGCTTTTTTCTATTGTTTAAAGAAGCGTTTTGCAAATATCGTATTAATTAATTATATCCTTTTTCTTTTTAAATACATATATATTTCTTTTTATCTTTTAATTATTTCTTTTTTTCTTTTTAATTACAACTAATCGAGGAAAACGTAGAAGCCGAAATAGTTGAATTACTTTAAAGATGAGTTTTGAATAAAACGTAATTATTGATTGAAAAAGTTGATATATATTGGTTTTAATCGAATATTATATATATGATTGGATGGTTAAGGTTTTTATAATCGAAATCCTATAAACAAGGGTAGAAATTTTATTATCGAAATTCTATAAACAAGGATGCCAATAAGTAGCGATCGTGCGATAACAAAATTGATTATATTATTGTGTTATTCGAGGAGTAATTGATCGAAGTAACGGAGTTGTATTATTCGAAAAATATGGATCGAATAAAGTGTTAAAGGGCTTTAAATAAAAAGAATCGAACTTTTTATTACTACACTACGCACCTTTCGGTGTTTATCATATTTGATGAAAAGGCTAGACTGTTGCAAATATGCAATAATGGACGAATGCTATTACTCTAAGTATCTAATGCTCAAACACCTTCTACTGTACTCTAACATCATCTACGTTGAGATTGATTCATGCATCTGTAGAGTTCTAGAATAAATTGTTTATACGCTCTTGAACCTTAAGATATACAGGGTTTCAAACAATGAAGATTGAGGGCATTCTGGATTTACGAGAATATTCCTTATTTTCATACTAAAAACAAATTATCGACCGAGAATATTATGCTTACAACGAGGATATTATGATAAAGAGTCCTATTATACCCTTTTTTTTACTGTACTGCTACATGGGTATGACGTTTTATTCGCCCTACTCTGGGTCAAGACTCTAATTGTCCCTAGCACCCACTTAATACGAGGCTCAGCAATTGCCGTCTCCACAGATCGTTATGCCTTGTGATTTTGTGAACAGTGCATCTCGTATCAGGAGACATCCATACACATCGAACCTCAATCAAGAAGTATAAGAAGAGTCACAATCCTCCTCTGTAGTTATCATCAACAACTCATTCACACATTCACTCTACACTTCCACAATCAACACCTTCGCTAAGTTCATTCAACTTTTATTAATTTCTCAAAGAAATCAACCAACTTTCAAAATGCAATTCTCCACTGCCGTTCTCTCCGCCATCACCGTTGCTCTTGCTTCGGCTGCCGCCATCGAACAGCGCTCCGACGTTGTCTTCGAGGTTTCCGACTTCGTCGCAACCTGCGCTCCACGCGGCGGCCAGTGCGCGTAAGTGTCTCGTCTCGTCTTTCACAACTAAACATTCCGATCATTTGCTAATATCCTTCCAGCTACGTTTTCACTGTCATCCAACCAGGATCTATGGATACCGGTGTCGACTGCTCTGCCTACCTCTATGCCGACAAATTCGGCGTTCTCCCATCCGTTCCCCAAAGCAAAGGATATTGCAAGGACTCTTCCAGATCTTTCTGGATCAACCACGGAGACGCTGGTCTTGAACTCCATGTTTCTCAACCAGTTACTCCAAGCTCCAACCAAACTGCTTTCACCACACTCGCTCTCAACACCATCGCCTCCTACAAGGATGCCCAAGGTGATATCCAATACTACGACGGCCCAACCAGCTTCTCATTGTTCTAAATGCATCACCATGAGGTTTTCGCATGGTACACCGAGAGGGATTTTCGATATTCTTCTTTGCAGTATCGGGTGGAAGATGAGGTATCGGAGAGTGTAGGGCAGTCGGTGGGTTATATATTCGGGGATAGAAATTGGGATAGACAGCATCTTACAATATAATTTGTCTTTTCCCTCCAACTTTTTTGACTTATGTGCGTCAATTCTTGATATTGCAAAATAAACGCGCCTTTCCAAACACTCAATATTTGTTTGTAAAGAAAATCATCGGGGATCGATAAAAGACCCAAACCCAATCCCCTCAACCAACTTCAATCTCTCTTTTTCTTTGCGATCTCTATTTCCGAATAGAATACTCTATTATTTGAGGTATGGCTTGACAACATGTGCAACATGAATTTCCGCTCTTACTCATGACTAGTGTTGGAATAAGAATTTCGTCTAGGTCAATCGTCTTCGCTTACTACCCCTTTAACGCGTGGGATTTGAGCCCCTTTTGACCATCTTTTTCCCTAAAAATAGTCGAAGAAATATTAATTTCATGTTATCTTTTTTGAGCCCTTTATTGGTTTCGTATACAAAGATTCAGATTCCCTTTGTCTATCGTTTTTCAATCATCGATATATACTCAAATAAAATCGTGAATGTTGATGATACTGATGTCACGGTGTATTGATCACGCTTCAAGGGATGACAATCATGACTATTTACTTGATGATAAAAGTTGACGAGTATGAAAAGCAGTTTGTATTATTCATTCGAAATTACGAATCGAAAAAGTCGAATCTCAACGATTCTTCAAGGGGAACCAAAAATGTCGAGGGTGATGAATGCTTAGGAAAATGAAGCAGATTTTTGCTCAAACCCAATGAGCGGGATTTATTAACCTTCCGCTGGAGGTTCTATGCATACTATAAATAGTTGCTGCTGCCTCATTAACCCACACCACTGGCGTTCATCCAAGACCAATTTGTTGGAAAAGCTTATGTCTACAAGCGCTATCATTGCCTTGGCCAAACCTTGATTGAGCTTCAATGTTATTAACGAGAACTCATTGGACCCTTGATCAGATAATTAAACTCTCTCTACTATACGAGTATATATTTGAAGTTGATATAGATCTACTTTTCTCAGGCCAATAGATCAATTAGAATTTAGACTCACGGAAACTATGGCTATTTAAGAAAAAAATAGGGTTCATTTGTTTAAATACTATTACTCGTATATCTTGAACTCTTTGGCAATACATCTTACATGGTAATTTTTCTAGGTGCAACAGTTAATCTTTGAAATAAGAACTCGTCACGGAGTTTCTACATGCGTAGTTGTACTACTGCGTACTGTATAGAGTATACTATACTATGGTGATCCCATGGTATATATATATCCTAATTGCCTCATCGTTGATGTGACGCGTCATTTTGCTCGATGGAGCTCGAATGACAGCTCATTCTTGAGTCTAGATGGAAAGTTACATTCATACTTTTGAGATCAAGAAAGTAACGTTATTAAGGCATCTAACTTTTTTCAATACTATGATAGGTGATTCCAAAATCTATCATCTCTTCTGTGTCCACTCAGCCTTAATAGTCCCCTTTTTCGTCTCGTTTAAATGTGGATCTTGAGTCTTGGTGTATGAACCCTAATGTTAGCTTTTTCTAGGATGTACTTAAGGATGAAGAATCTATATTTTCAACTCAAAAGCAAAAGCAGTTTGATCTTGTGTCGCATTGGTAGAGTAGCGGCAGATATACACAATCTTGAGGCCCTCAGATATAATGTAAAAGGGAAGAAGGTGAGGGGTGGAAACAACAACAAAAAGAATGGCCTTCTGGGAGAGAACAATACAACAAGAGAGGAGTAGAGGCTAGGGTCAGCTAGGATGGTCGTGAACGACGAAGGAGGGAAAAACAATCAGGATGGATAGTCTAGATTATAATGGATATATATACAATCAAAAAAGAAATAAATAATAAAACTCAATAAACAAAATATAATATAATGATCTAAAATATAAAGTATAAGGAGTATAAATACTTCTTATAAAAGGCGAGGTCACGTGAAGGTGTTAGGTCCGAATGGTCGGAGCCATTCTGCAGTCTCACAATAAACGAATACTTCTCGACTGTACTACCATCGTGAGATTCCTTTCTCTAGCTTCCAATTGTTATTCATTCTATTATTGTACTGTTTTTGTTACGGTTCTCTCACCCCAACCCCTATATTGGCATCAACGCATATGCACATTTGAGTTTCTATTACTTTGTTTCTACCACTGTAAGATTGAAGAAATAGCAAGTGTTTTATTATAATGGTTCTTACCCCATTTAGCTTAGCTTCCTTATATATAAATAGGGCCTAACCCATTTGAGTCTTTTATAATATTACATCCCACTTTTCTTCTTTAAAAGAATCCGATTTCTAGAACCCAATCTCTAAGTTAGCAAGGTCATTTTAAACTTCTTAAAGGAGCGAAAACTGCACAATGAAGTACCTAACATGGTTCTATGCGATTTAGTAACAAATATCCCCAACCGTACACTTCTCTTGGTTGTTGAGAATTCCCTTGGCTTCAAGCTCATGGTTCATACTCATAATATATGAGCGCCTGACCTTCAAGTGTGAGTCATACTAGACATACTTTCTTACGAGGAGATACACCAAGACTTTGCGTTTGTATCCTTTCTTGAAGTTCAAACCGAGATGAACAATAACATGATATTCTCTAGGATTAGTAGTGCATGTGCTACTATCTTTAGGATCTGGCTATGCCTAGGACCCTAGCCGAGCCATTATGCACATTCACCCCTAAATTATTATGCACTTCCCCCCTAAATAAAAGTTAAAATCTGGGTCGGCCGATATAAATTTGACGATGTTAATTTATTATTAGGTTCGGAATTTGCTACAGATCAACGGTAATAATTTGTTATTCTATCCCGTGTTCTCTAAAAGATCAAGATTTGGCTTGTGCAACGATTCAATTAATTAAAGTCAAGCTTATTAAGCAGAGAGTACTCATCGTCTAACTTTAGTTTTGAGGGGAGATAAAGATCAAAGCCGAAACTATTACAGTACTGTATCATCCCCACTCATTTTTAGTGCATAGATCGTGATGATCAATATGATAAAGCATAACTTTACGATCTTGTACGGAGTATGACCAGAAAATTCTCAGTTACAAATTGGTAGTTTGCTCAGTATCCTACTTTCCTAAATGGCAAAATCTTCTTACAGGAGAGTCTCTCTTATAGTCCGTGGCGAGTACGCAGTACATCATGTTGAGAATTGGTACTAATTGTACTGACAGTAATACAACTTGCTATTCAATCTCTTGAGATTATTCATTTTCCAATATGAATATTTTTGAACGGGGATAAGAAGCACTACGATTTAGTTTTACTCAAGGCGGATGAATTCAAATACATTGTCATTATCCCGATAGAAGGATTTTGATCAAGGCTCAAATTCTTTGAGAGGGATATTCTACTAGATGCCACAAGGGTTTGATACTTTGATTAGTTGTCTTTTGTTGTTTACACTATCAATTTTGGTATTTTTGATTTAATGTTGCCATTGTCATCGCGAACAAAAAAGTTATGATATACCCCTTAAATTTCCACTCAAGAATACTACAAACTTGATCTCAAACTTGACCTTAAATGTTACTTTATGATCAGAGCACCTTTTGAACCTTTCTTTTTTATAATCCCACTTTTGATCTGGGTGAAAAAGGCAATCTTATACCTTCGTTTAAAGATTTACAAAATGCTCTACTTTACGAATAAAGAGATACAACTTTCACACCACACTTCAAAAGTAACTGGTGATCAGTAGATAGATGACGAGTCTCCAGATATATAAGTATCAATTTCTTCACTTGAAAAGCTCAACTAATGCTGCAAATAAGGACTTGAGGGTTGCGAGGAGGAGTCTCTCATTCATCTCCTCCACCAAGGCTAAGAGTGCGAATGTGCTCCAACTTAGAGTGAATCCTATTATGCTCTATCTTCCAACAGTTGTTCCCATCCTGTCGCTTACACCATCATTCAATTTCTGTAAGTTATATTGCCATCTATGGCCATATTTCATAACACTTGCACGTCCACATCTTGCTACTGGTCATCATCATCATTTTCGCTTATCACCCCCTTTATCGCTCAAGTTACGGCAGCAAACCAGCCAGCCACCTTTTGATTTCCAGCAACTTTCTTCCCACTTACCCGTTTTCCAAACTTATTCGGATGAAAAACATGTCTTTGTCTTGATGCTTAGTTCTCTAGAAACAAGTAATGAAAGAGCTTTAAACTTAATTATTGATACATTTCCCAGCAAAAGTAAATATTCATGTCTACAAGATGATAATTCTTTTCAATGCCATGGTATGGCCATATGAGTGCGACATGTAGTATTGTAGCTCTACATACATATAAGAGCTCTGCCCTACATAGCTAGCTTAGATCCTTAGATCAATTTAATTTATTACACTTATTAGAAAGCATATAGATATGTATCATAACAATCCCCCTCTTCTACCCGGCAGGTGTATTAGATATCAAGTTTATCAATACAACTCACCCATAGAGTAATTCAATTCACTTATTTGCTGCACGATATAGTTCACAATATCGTTAGTATTACCACTTCATGTCCCCGCTAACTGTCACCATCTCGATATCCTAACAAGTATTGGTCAAAGATAGATGTTTCTATCTCACTTGACGCATATCGATGAAAGAACTAATAAATACCCTTCCAACCATACTTTCTGCTTGAATTTCATCCCTTGAATCTTCTCAATAAAATGAATGCCCTTTTTTTGCTTATAAACACCACTAAGATTCATAAAACAATTACATGACCGACCCTCATTCTACGCATTCAGCTCAATCCCATGAAATCAACTTTCCAAAAACCGCTCATTCCCTTTTTCTTTCCCTCTCACATCCACGAGAAGAATTACAAAAGAAAAACAGCTTTCCGAGAATGCCTCCGCATAACTATTCATCCTAAGAAATCCAAAAACCTCCCATCTCACCTTTAGCTTTCAATTTCACACCTCAATTCAAGAATCGAAATCCCCTTGATGCGAATTTGAAAAGCGGTATGTACATGGCGCGCTTCAGATCTATGCACTCAAACATCCATGCCATATTCACCTCCAGATTCAACTGTCGAATTCGCTTACTGGATATCAGGTTACTTTGAGGCTAGAAGCAAAACGTCTCATGCCTAACTATTCTTCCATGTTTTGAGATGAATAGATGTTAAATGCTCGGTGATGAATTTGGCGATAATCACTGTCGGATAAAAACCTATTGTCGTTTCAGCCTTCTACCGTTAAAATTGCATGCTTATTACGCGTCTGATTAACAATGCTATTTACTTGATTCATATTCATATCCATCAAATAAAGCTTGCTGTACTGCCGACGACGAACAGCAGCCAAAATAAGTCAATTCAATCCAAGTGCCCCCTACCAAACCCAAAAGCAAAACCCCAGCCCCAAACTCCTTCTATAGATATCCAACCGACCAACGATCGAAAAACTCTCCAATGATTTCGTATTGCTCCCCAGCTCACCCCCCCCCTTTCTCCCCTGTAATCAAAAACCCCAAATTTCCTTTCGGTGCTATCAGGTCTGAGTATACACCGTAGATCCAAACAACCCTTTGCATAATTATGTACCTCGCGAAGACTTTTCTGCTGAGCCAAATGCCAGGGAGCTTCAATATACCTCTGTAGATTATACACGCTATCTATGCCGATATCTGACTTTTTATATCAACACACTCTGCTTCGCCATCGCTTGTTTGACATCCTTCTAAACATATCTACCCATTTCAATTCCGTGATCCGACAGCCCAATATGTAAGTCATTGCTCTACCACTCTTCTATACGGAACAAAATATCATGTTCAAGAAATAATAAAATAATACTCATCATCATTATCATATATCATAAATCATAAATCATCATCACTCTCAACAATATCTAAAACCAATCCCTATCCCCACTTCCCCTTACCTTTCACCAATTAGTATAGCCAAATACCCTACCTCACCTCGCCTCATCTCATCCCATTCCATACCATCCCATCCCACTACAAACTCTCCCAGACCTTCCAGCCCTTCAGCAAAAAAATTCCAAGAAATACAATCTAGAACATTAACCATCATCACGAGCCCTTTACCCTCCTCACTCTCACCACTCCCCGCCCCCAATAAATCAAGCAACAGATACCAATACAGACAGCTACAAGATTGGTTACATATCCCGATACGATTCTTGAATCTTTCTATACTTATCACCACTCAATAATCACTACTTCCCTACTACCTACCACTTCTTCATCTATCCATACTTACTCACTTGATCTTCATCCTCATCCGTACCCCTAATTTTCCGATCGAGAAATGTATACCAGTAATATCGATCTACTGATATCAACCATAATATCTCTTTCCCTTTCCCTTTCCCTTTCCCTTTCCCTTTCCCTTTCCCTTTCCCTTTCCCCTTTCCCCTTTCCCCCATCTCCCACCCTTTCTCATTGGTATTCCCAGCAAATTGCATCGCCATCTCATCCCATCTCATCCCACCTCAGATGAAATCTAGATTCTCAACCTAAAGGAACTAACTCCATCGATAAACCACACAAACCACGCCAGAATCACCATTCCCATCATCATCACCCTGAACAGAAACCACACGAGTAGAAAAAGATCCCTTCATCCCTCCATCCCCCCCAGCCCACAATATGAAAACCCCAAAAACATGAATCTTCCTCGCTTAACATAAAACCTTCCTCTAACAACTAGCGATTCGCTCAATTACATCTACTTCTACGCTTGCACATCAATATACACATCAATATACATACGATAAATACGATACATACGATACATACAATACATACGATACATAAAACTCATCACTTCCATCTCAAACAACTCCCCTCCCACTTACCCACTCACTTACC
>NGKF01000009.1:1252483-1268412 GCA_002162555.1 Monilinia aucupariae
CCTCCTCAACCCCCATAAACAATTCAAACCCCCAAACCACCAAACAACAACCCAACCAAACCACCAAACCAAAAAAAACTCCACAACCATTCGAATATACCACCAATAACTTACTTATACCCAATCTCAACCCCAACCCCAACCTCAAAACCAAAACCCAAACCCAAACCTCAGCATCAACCTCAAAACCAATACCAATACCAAAACCCAAATATCAACTCGAAAACAAGATCGATCAATCGATCGAGCAAGCGAGCAAAAAGAAAAAAGAAGAAAGAAGAAAAAGAAAACACCGCCAGATCCTCCTCGCATCCCCATCCAACCCATCACTCGCCATGCTACACGTCGTATGATAGTCCCAAACACATCCATGATTGATTAGATTTACATTTCATTTCATTTCATATCATCCCATTCCATCCCATCCCATCCCATCCCATTGCATTCATCATCAAGACCAAACGCCACCCAATGAATCCTCCAATCCTACTCTACATATTCCCCTCTCCAATTCCCCCAAAACGCGAAAAGCAAAGAGCAAAGAGGAAAGAGCAAAGAGCAAAAAGGAAAAAGTGCAAGAGATAAAAATCTAAACACCCACCCCTACAATTCATCACCGACCTCCCTCTCCAATCCCACGCCCCCTCGCTCCTCTTCCAGATTCGCAATCAATGCATCCAACCCCTCATCACTCAATCCACCCTCCCCTTCATCCATCCCCAAATCCCTCACGATGACCTTCTTATACAATTCGCCCTCGTCCCCGCCCCCAGCCACGCCCAGCGCCCCAATGTATTCTCCCACGAGACTCTTTCTCCTCGCGATTTCCTCGTGCAATTCTCGTGCTAGTCGGATCCTCTCGTCGTCTCCATGGTCCTCTGTATCCCCATTGATCTGCCCACCTCCACGACCATTAACTTTCGACCCTTCATGCTGTGTGCGCGAAATCAAGAGGAGTTGCTGTTGTCTTTCCACCAAGCTCTGGACTCGCTCTTGCAATCCCACCAAATGCGCCTTGGCCGCGATGACATTCTCCTCGCCTTCATCCTCTTCAACCAATAGCCTGGCTTGTTCCCTAACCGCCGCCAACTCCATCCGGACTCCTTCCAAGATCCGCTTACTATCCGCCTCCGCATTCTCCTTCTCCGCCAATTCCTCATCAAAACTACATGCCAATGCATGCAATCGCTCTAGTAGAATCGGTTCCGCATTATTCTTGAGACTCATTGCTGCCTCCGAGATATGGGCCACACCCCTGGAATTTTCTTGCTCAAGAGCATCGTAATGAGAAACATGCCGAGTAGAGTCTGGAGCAAAGGGCGAAGAGGAAGCTGCTTGTTGATGCCTTTCGGATCTGCGCGAGGCATTTAAGTCTTGGATTATTTCTTCGGCCGTTTCGCCCATATCATTCGGGATATCTGTTGCAGCACCACGACCCATCAAAGCGCGCACACACTTCCTTGCTTTATTCTTCGCGGCGATATGAATTGCGGTATTTCCATTGATATCTCGGGCATCCAACAGTCGCTGAACCTCATCCGGATGGAAAATTTCGATAAGCTTCTCTAAAAGAACATCCAAATAGTATTGAGCACATCTGAACTTTTGTTTCATGTTAGTTGTGGCCGCTGCATGATGCAGAACTGTAGCACCACAAGAATCGACCTCATGAACCGTATTAATCAACTCCCTGACGATCAAATGAAAGTTCTGCTTGTCATAAGAATTTGTAAAGAGAACTGATCGTATGAGCGGAGTTTCTTGGCGACTGTTCCGACAAACAAGGTTCGCTCCAAATCTCTTCAATTGTCTCAAAATATCAAGATCACCAATTGATGCAGCCCAATGTAGACCGGTATGACCATCTGTATCAATAATGAAGTCAGGTTCGAAGTCGATCGGCGGTTCGGGTCTTCTGTCCATCGAATTCGCATCAGTAGGAGGTGCCATGAAGTAATCCAAAAGCTCATCTGCCCACATAAGATGGGCTTGTGCTCTAATGTCCACAGGATCATCTTGTTGAAAATCATCTCTTTCACGATCTCTCTTGCGCTTTCGATGTCCGGTAGGAGGTTGGGCCATATCGAATCGATCATCTTCTGCCACATAAGACGCAGAAGCCACTGTGACATCATCCGCGACACTCTCATCATCATTCAATTGAGTGTTAACTTTATCGTAATTCTCTTCGACCTGACGGGCAACGGCTGCTTGTTGGATTGGCACTGGTTCTATTTTGTCAGCGGCATTGATTAACGATGAAATAATAAGACTCACTCGCTCCCCATTTCGGCACGGCTGGTTTCTTGACCTTGGGCTTATTCGTGGCATGTTTTGGTGCCGGAGGAGGACTAAGTTCACCCGGGGTATATTCGAAAATCGCACGAAGTTTCTCATAGATGTTGTTTCTCTGTGCCAAAGCCTGACCCTTCTCGAGAGGAACCCAAGTACCTAGAAACCATTAGTCCTGCCAGGTTTCCATATCCCTAGTATATGCGGACCTTGGTATTTCCCATATCCGCCTTGTATCTTCTCATGTTCTTCCTTTTGAACCTCTCTTTCAAGAATTCTCGTCCGAGCAGGTTTATCAAATCCAGCAGCTTTCAATATATGTGTCGCATTAATCCAATCATCATGTCTTCTTCGCATTACTGAATTGGGGTCAGCGACCTGTACAACATTGTGTCCTCCCACCCATTTCACTCACCATGTTCCTTGAGAGCGTCTCCAAAAAGATACTCATACACTGGTACCTAATCCCCGTCAGCAACAAGCACCAAGCAGACAGAAGCCAGCGCATCCACATGGATACCACATGTAAAAAGGTAATCACACATTACTATAAGTAGCAGAATAAATCCCCGGGCCAGTTTTCGCCATACTGGCCATCTCTATAATTTTACACCCGTGGGGTTTGCAAATGTGCGATTTTTCGAATGTGCGATCTCGCCAAAAAGTACCTGTACCTGTACCTGTGTATGCAAACCAGCACTTAACTGCAAAGCCAACCCAGCTAGCCTAGTGATTCCAAATGTCTCTCACTCTCCCTTCCTCACAATGAATATAAGTGATATAATTGAATTCGCCAGCCAGATTCCTAGATGCGCCAAGCCCTAACCAAGCAACCTTCCTCGCCTACTCGTATTGTCAATTGAATGAAGAATCAAGAATCGAGAATCGCGAGCACGACCACGACCACGACTCAAAGAAAGACGTTGCGAAACGGGCAAGATGGCGAAGGTGAGAATCGTATTTGTATGGTGTATGGTATGGCATCAGATGGTACGACAAAACCACAGAGCAAAGCCAAAAGACCTACTTCGAAAGATTAAATCGAATCCACAGAAATTCAGCCCAGATCGAGAGGGGAATGGAAGACGCGACGAGTCGACAACGTGCCAAATGAAAAGACGCGTAGCGCGTTTATCTTTTTCCCTTTCCCTTTCCGTTTTCTGTTTTCGGACCGGGTATGGTTTATCCTTAACCCGATAGTCCGAAGTATTGCCGAAACACATACCATTTCACATTCTATACCTCATGCTCACACCTCTCAATCTTCTACAGTATAAGACTACCGCTTTGTCATATTGCCTGCCCATCCCATCACGTTCAATAAAACTTTATATACATATATATATTGAAACGACCCTTTTTTCCCCTTCCCAAACTCCAAACTCCAAACTCCCCTACCCTCTCCCCTCTCCTCTCCCCAATTACACCAAACCCCCCTCCCCTCTCCTTTCTCCTTTCTCCTTTCTTTTTTTCCCTCGCCTTCCCTCCCTTTAGACTCTTCCCCTTTCCCCTTCCCCTTCCCCAAATCCCAAGCGATCATGCCTATCCCAAGTTAAGCATGCAATACGATCCGATCCGATCCGATACAATACAAGAGAGAGGTGAATCAAAAGACCACTTTGGATCGACGTAGATAAAAAAAAAAAGTCATCGTTCTTTGCATTCGGCGCGGCACGGCACGGGAGAGAGGGAGGGAACATTGAACACCACGAAAGGTACGTGATGTAGGTAGGTAACAAAAGAGTGAGGAGTTCCCCAAAAAATATATTCAAAATGACGAGGAAGAGATAATTCATCTCGGCTAATATTCATTGAATAGCCTATGTTACCCTCCATATCCTAAACCCCAGCGCCATCTAGATGCAGTGAAACCAAAATGTCATACGGTCAGTGCCTCTACTCCTATCCTAATTCGCATAAAAAGACNNNNCCCCCGCAAATAATTGGATCTAACCAATCTAACCCAATCCCATATATAAGTTTACCACCAGCTCTGGCTCTGGACCGTCTAATCATCGAACTTATCACTATCCGAATCGTGATCACTCAAATCTATCTGCTTTTTTCTCCTCTCATCTTGCATCTCTCTAAATGTGCTATAACTCAACAACAGGAAAGCGACAATAATCAACAGGCCACCTGCGACAGCGGCCGGACTCAGAGGTACACCGGTAATGGCCCAATCGACTATGGCGACGAGGAAAATGGTTAAGAGTGCCGCGACACTACTCAAGACAGGGCTCGTAAGACTGATGAGAACCAAGAAACTTCCGGAGAAGGTGGCATTGGCAAGAACTGAGATGGCCAACATCCAGGCAGCTTCTCCATGAGGAAGTTCAAACGTCTCAAGGCCAGTGAGGTGAAGGATGGGTAGTGGAATCCAGAGTACCAAAAGGGTAAAGGAACCGATGAGAGATCCGAACGTATTGGCAAAAATCATACCACGACCGGCACTGGTTCCTTCTGGTGGACATGCCAGCTTCTTGTATAAGACTTCGTAAAATCCATAAAGAACACTGCCAACTCCAATGACCAAATTTCCCAAGACTCGGTTGGAAGCCTCATCATTCTCATCCCCTGGCTTCCCCCCAACTGAACCGCCGGACTTCCCTCCATGTTTGGTCGGTGTAGAATCTCCATATGCGACCACCAAAACGCCAATAATCGCAACCATGACAGCAAAAGATTTATCCCATCGAAGAGGCTCTTTCAAAAGGGGTACGCTGAAAGCATATGCGAAGAATGCCGAACAATTGTAAATAGCCGTGAGATCGGATGGCGATGTTAAATCCACCGCCACATACCAAGAGCCACCAGCAACTGTAAGTGCGCAGGTAACAAAGGCCGTCATTTTGAGCATATATGGAATCGGGGATCGTTGGCCTCTGGGAACATCTAATTCTCCAGCCTCCACCATCTGAGCAGTGGTTCGAATAAGGTAAACGTGTCTTCTCCAGAATGTTTCCCATGGCATTTTCCATTTTTGTAATCGCAGGATTAGGAGTTGTGTTGGCCACAATAATGCCCAAGATCCGTGAGTAAAATATCTAAAGTACGAATTAATTTTGTGACGGTTTTACAATGGGCGCTACCACCTACAACATGCAATATGCTTTATTCCACCCCAACTGATGCTGTATATACACGGCAGTCTCTGTTTGTATGACGAAACTAATCAAACTCAAGCCCAAAAAGAATGCGGCATATGTATATTTCTTTCTCGTAGCCAATTTTGCTTGAGTGTCCGGACTTCGGCTTCGCATCGTAGATCGTCTGGAGAACGCAGGATGTTCTGGCGGATCTGGAGAATCATATCCCGTCCTCCCTCTCTCAACATCATGTAATAGTGGTTGATGTGAACGCCCATCGGTTGGGCGATGTAACGGAGGTCTTCTACCTTCCATATCTTGGTCAAAATCGGAATCTGATTCTTCGTGCCCGTCTGACAATGGACTGACTGGTGAGACTTCTCCTTCTTGTATGTTATGTGCGAAGTCGTGAGTCCGAACGCTAGGACTTTGCGATGAAACCCTTGAAGAACCTCTCAATATAGGATTCGAAGTCTTCCACAAGCTATGTTGGGGTCCGGTTATTGAATGTAGCTCATGTGTATTTGAAGATGCCTGGTGACTCCGATGAGACATGCATGCGATTCGAATGAGTTGTAGGTAATATCAATACTTAAGTAAAGGAAGGAAAGCAAAGGAAAGGAACTGCTATCGGAAGAATCAAATGATTAGATGTGAATAGCGAATCATGGACGAGTGGGTGAGTGGGTGAGTGGGTGACTTGGTGGGCCTGGTGGGCTAGAGTTGGATTGGTGGATTACACTTTTTCTTGACGTTATGTTTTGTTACGTTTCGTGTGTTCGTTTGATCAAAGTCGTACAAGTACAGGATTAGGAATCGGATGGGTATGCCAGTTGACCAGTTGACCAGCTGACGAGCCGACTAATAGTAATACAGTACGAGTAGATGAAAAGAAGTCCAACGCAGTCCAATGATCAATTAGTTTTCATGTCTTGATCTTGGGATATCTTGTCGCCGCAAATGAAGCCCCAGTGAAGCCCCTTGTACTCACTTTATCATTACCATCAATAAAGGGTCGAAGCCTTAAAGTGGAGCGGGCGGGCTGGTTGTTTATTGAAGCGGACCACCAGTGGACCGGGAGAGTTGAGGCTGAATCGGATCCTGAGACAAACCAAATCTGCTGGTTTATTATTAGATGGATAGGTAGGTAGTGTTCGTTACCCGTTACTCGTTACCCGTTATTCGTTGCTCGTTACTGAAAGAGCTTCAATGTAGAGGAGGAGAGGAGAGGAGAGGAGAGGAGAGGAGAGGAGAGGATGGGATGGATGGATGGATATATTCTTAGTAGGTATTGGTTGAAAGGTATTGGTCGAGGTAACACATATCGATATTGATGTTTGATGATACTCGAGTACTCGTAGATATACTCACACAAGTACATGTATAGTAATGTAAGGTTAGGATGATAGGAGACTCGAGGAGAGGGTGTAATAATGGATGATGAGTGGGCTTATTTGAATCCAATCCAGAATTATATAGTAGAGAGAGACATACCTTCCTCGATAGGTAGAGAGGTAGGTAGGTGCTGATGAGTAAGGTTATGTGAGATTGTTGCTCGATAGATGATGATCTCGTCGGGTGTGGTAGGAAAGTATTACTCGAGGAGGCCATTACTCTGTCTCCAAACTTCAACCTTATGTGCGTCCAGAGTTATATCAACATTTACCAGTGATCAACTTTACTCGAGTACTCGAGTAATATAAATGAATGTTCGATAATCATCATATCATATTATATCATATTATATCATATTAAATCATATAAAATCATATAAAATCATATCACATGCAACACGATGCATCAGCGTGGTGCGCATATCGTATAGCCTTACCAGTACCATAAAATCTCAACCGTCGTTCCTGCGGGGCTCCAATGCGGGGTCCAGCCAGATGGCGTCACCGCACGCAAGCTTCACGATCGAAATCTTTATTTCTCTATAAAAAGGTGCGCGAAATGAGCATCCCACCAGAATATTCTAGTCTCAAGCTACCAATACGCCAAATCAGGCACATGGATCCGCCCCAATCATCTCATCTTCTCCAATTCTTCGCCAAAACCCCTTCATGGCTCCCCAGGCCACACTTCCTCGGCCAACTTCCTCACCAGCTTCAATTTCTCAATCATGTCTTCCCTAGTCATATTATTCCCATCCGAGTGACTAGCAAATCCACATTGAGGCGAGACCCCCATCCGCTTCAAACTCTCCTCTCTCGTTTCATTATTCCCCTCGGCAATCTTGTCAGCTGCTCTCATGACCCTCTCCTTTAATTCATCGACATCTTCCATCTGTGGGAATTTGCTAGTGATTAGTCCTAAGATGACACTCTTGTTCTTCGGTAAATGAGCTAGGGGTTCAAAACCGCCTGCTCGTGCTGTGTCGTACTCGAGGTAATATGTATCGACATTGAGATCTGTGAAAAGTTTCGTGGCGATGACATCATATCCACCCTCGGAAAAGTGACGACCGCCGACGAAGTTCCCGCGACAGAGGTGTACTCCAACGTGCATGTCTTCTGGTCGACCACTTAGACAATCGTTGTATAGTTTGATGTAAGAATCGAAGAGAGCATCTGAATCCTCGCCATCGTTCTTGAACCCCGCGAGCATCTTCTCCGAGCAAAAGTATGCTAGATTTGGATCATCGATTTGGATGTTTCTCAATCCCGCCTCGTATAAAATCTTCAATTCTTCACGGTAGGCTTTTGCGATATCGGCAAAATATTCGGCATCTGTGGGATAAACATCTTTTGGATATGCGCGGCCGGTCTTATAACGAAGATGGTACCAATTTGGGGCCGCGAGGGTGATCTTTGCTTCTTTGATCTTGTCTGCTGGGAGGAGATTCTTAAGATAATTCCATTGATCTATGTAGGTGCTACCGACGTGTTTTATTTTGCCGGTGCAGTACACGGATTCGCCGGGTTTGTGTCCTTCTTCGAGAAATGCATCGATATCAGGGACGTAGCGGCGGAAGGATTCCATGTCAGGATTTTGGACTTCTTCGAATCCATCGAGGCCGGGAAAGAATGTACCCCTATGAATGATGTTTTTGAGCATGGTTTTGTCTCAACTATACATCCCGTCGAATCAAAGAAAACCTACCAGAACATATGACGACGGTATTCTCCATCCGTTACAGCGTGAAACCCGAGGTCGAGCTGTGCCCGAACTATCTCGTCGACTGATATATCTTCCACCTTGGTCAGATCTTCCTTTGTGAAATTGCTCTTTCCATTGTCAAGCGCATGTTTGATCGATAAGAGTTGCTCTGGACGAAGGAGGGATCCAAGATGTTCTGCTCGAAGAGGAGGATTTCGGTGAAGCTTTGAAGACATGTTCTACGCTAGTCAGTGGCCAAAGTGAGTAAATGTGAGTAAATGCAGTAGTATCAACATATGAGTGGAGACAAAAGATTGTATAGCAATGAGCGGTAAGGTAACAAGTTGCAGTTATATACTCGCGGCATCACAATATCGACCCCCCAATACTCGAGGGTCGAGAGCCACGACAGCTTGCCCATCTACCCCTCACCAGCTTTCACTTGTAGATCGTATAGATCCTCGCTTGGTGATAAGTTACTACAGATTTAGCTTTGGTGGTATCTTAAACTTTATGGTAAAGCTGCTTTTGATGATATGGAAGTTCATCTACTCGCACTCCACTACTCGTATTGTTTGAGATAGGACCAGTCGCTGAATATTCGACGAGTAGATGAATCTTGGAGGGAATGGTTGATCGAACATCGTCTTCCTGTTCGTGATTGCACAAACAACAAGAATGAATGAAAGTACAGTATTGATGTTTACGCTGCGAAGTATACTCCTCTTCGTTCACATGAAGACCTGTTGGGCTGTATCTTTAGAGTTTTAGGAACCCAAGTCCGAAGTTTAACTTGGGTAACAACGTGACTTGGGCGCTGGCTCCTTGCCAGCGCCATACGTCAATCGACGTTGCAGGATCTTTCTGTAAGGTCTAGCCGTTTGCCATGCAGCTCAAGATTGTCGGTCGGTCAAGGACGATTTCAATTACCTACTTGGGTACTGTTACTGTAGTACTCGTACTTGCATAGGTATGAGCACTTAAGAAATACTCGAGTATATATCCAGAAACAAAGCTCTTTTTGTGGACGAGTATATCTTCAACTTTTTTGGCTGCTTTATGTGTATATGCATTCATTAATTGATAATATAGTAATATAATAGATATATTCACGAATGAACTACATCCAGTACTCGTACTCATACATATTCGCCCACCCCCACATTCGCGTATACAGAGCGTGTTTTGCTCATCTTGACAAAGCCAAGGTACACAAGAGAGAACCCTTTCACTTACTTCACTTACTTCACTTCACTTCACTTCACTTCACATCCATCCATCCATCCATCCTTCCCTCAATTCCTCCATCCACCCTAACTTCTTATCCGCTTCACCTTGAAATCAACAAAAATGGCTTCTGCCCTTCATCCTCCAGATGCGAATGCGAGCACCTCCGAACCTCCCACAGTCGACGGCAAATCTACAGATACATCATCAACTCAGCCTCAGATGACTCGAATGGATAATCCTCCGACATCCCACGGTACTCCACATACGATCCCCGTAGCCGTTGTGAAATCTGGTCCCACCACAATTGAAGATCTCCCGAATGAACTGCTTGTTAACATCTTCAGCCATTTAGATATAGCAGCTCCATCGTCTTGCCATGGAACACTTCATGATCAACCAACCTTGAACCTAACCAATTCCTCCACTCGAGATCTCAAGCATTGTTCTATAGTTTCTCAACGATGGCGACAAGCAACCTTACCATTACTTTTCAAGCATACACGATATATCTTGAAATATTCGGAAGATGATTATAAGCCAGTTCTCAATGATCTAATCGGGCCATTCCTTCAATTTGTTCGTACCAAATCTCTCGCGGATATTGTGTCAAGCTTTACACTGGTAGTTCGGGAGGAGAAGATATCGAATTGCTTAGATGGAAGGCCTCGTCCCTGCGAATTCGATACTTTCTGGCAGCGACTCTTTCATGCAATTGATCCCTCAATCATTGTGATTGCTGCACCTGTTGAGGCTCTTGCTTCGTTGACTTCGGCTGTCATAAATCCAGGAGACATATGGATTTTTAAAAATGAATGCCACTATCTACGATTGCAAAGACCCGCATCGAAAGAAACCAGTACTACAGAGAGGAAGGATCTGCCCGGAGTACCAGAAAGTCAACCAAGAACAACTGGCATTTTGGACCCCGATGAAGAGAGCTTGCAGTACAATAGACTCCTGGGCATAAATTATGCCAGGTCCGAAATATTGCAGATTCGACCATGGACCTCTTTACTTCTCAATGAAGGGTCTAATTTGGAAGCCTACAAAGTACATACGTGGTGGGAACTGACAACCCCTTCTGTAAGTAAATCTACCTTTCAATTGGGTGGTTTTTATCTCATTTTTAGCAGATACTACAGAATCTTCTAGGAGATAATGGCTCTATACCTCTGATTAGTTCCGGTATTCGTTCTATGGAATATATTGCTATATTCCCAATAACATCTCACTTCGAAGCCATTGCCAGGCGACTGCCGAGGTTGGATCATTTATACTGTCAACTGGTACCGCGTAATGATATTCTAGAAAACCCAGATTCAGTAAAGAATGTTGAGATTGAAGATCTTTGGATGGAGAGAAACAACTGCTATGCTGTGCTACTACGAGAAATGTTCAACAACCCACCCGAAGCAAACTACAGATACCTCAAAACTTTTGAATCTGGAGACGCTGCAGATACAGATGCATGGGAGATGGCGGTAGAATTTGTGAAGCGTGCTGGTGGCGCATGGAAGATAACAGGCGATGGGGTATTTGAAAGAGACCCCGTGGCTGAAGAAGGCTCGTCTGATGAGCCTGATGCAGCACCATTGTCAGTTGTTTGAGGGAAGTTGAGAAGAAACGCTGATTAATATTAGTCCGGACGAATTATATCGATGGGCATGGAATGGGACTGAGACCCTACCTATTTCGCCGATGCCATGGTACCGATGACCAGTTTAGAAGACTACTGGATACGAAGAGTAAAGAGATGCTTCATTGCTTGAAAGCGAGGGGTTCAATATGATAGATAGTAGAAGGTATTACTCTAGGGTCAAATATTTTGTATAGATAAATGTAATTCTGAATGCAATTTCAAACATGCAACAACAGTGACCGACTATCTTCGCCATGACGAGTTGGAAATCTAGTGGAAAAGATTGAATCTCATGAGTACGAGCTATCTTTCGCCGTCTTGAAACAATTCGAGAAGCCCACCAGCCCAATCGGATAACTAGGCTTGAGGATTGGGAGGTTTCCTTTCAACGAATATCTCACCGCCTTAGTAGTTCTGCCCTTCGACCTCAATACCGAAATCCAAACGCAATAACATCAACTCCATCTACTTACTTGCTGCCATGTAAAAATGTCTCGAAAAGCGCCAAAAGGCGAATATATTGAAACCGTAAGTCTCCCCTCATCCTAGCCTCAAACCGCCACATACCATATACCCTTATACTGCCAGCATGCAAACTCATCCTGACTCTGATCCCCCCAGGACACAGGAAACAAAGTCTCTCGTCGCTCCCAAATCATTGGTACGACGAATATTATCCTGGGAGGCAAAACAGTTATTCAAGCCGAGGTGATAATCAGAGGTGATTTATTAAGAACAGTGCCTTCGAGCATTGCGGGCGACAAGGCAGGAAGTCTGGTCGCGGTTGCGATTGGAAGGTATTGTTTTTTTAGTCGGGGGTGTGAGTTGAGGCCACCGGGGAAGGTTTACAGAGGGTTTGTTTGGATTTTCTTTCCCCTCGGTTTTCCGTGCCTTTCTGCATCCGTCGAGTCTTACTAATGTGTGGATTTCAAACAATAGAACATTCTCGTACTTCCCCCTCAAAATTGGCGACCATGTATTTGTGGGCGCCGGCTCCATAATCGAAGCTGCAATGCTGGGGAATCATGTCTATATTGGTGCGAATGTTGTGGTGGGCAAGTTTGTTATCGTGAAGGACTTTGTGAAGATTTTGGAGGGCACTGTGGTCCCGCCCGGAATGGTTATACCTAGTTTTAGTGTGGTGGGAGGGATTCCGGGAAGAGTTGTGGGGGAGGTGGCGGAGGGGGAGATCGAGGGCATGGATTTGAGGGAGATTTATAGGGGGGTGAGGAACTAAGGGTGAGTGGGAAGGATAGAGATAGGGATGAGCTGCGAGGTGCTGGCACAAAAGATAACACGAAAGTAGGAATGGAATTCCGCGGTATAAGGGATGCGCGAGCCGTACCAGGCCGGCAACATCCATATGGAATAGACCCAGATGAGAGAAGAAATGATACCCAAGTTCTCGCGCATATTTTGGCAAATATGATGTTGGGCTGTTTTGCAATCAAGGCCTCGGATCACATCAATCGGTGGTTCAAGTCAGTCCTACACACAGTTTGAATTCTTTGCTTCTGTAGTCTGTCCCGCACCGGGACGCCAGGGGTGGGACTTATCTCAAGATGTCAAGAGGTGTCCCGGCACTTGGGATTGATATAAAACTGATGCCGCATGTCTGCACGTGGGACCGGGCGTGCAAAGCCAAATTATATCCCTACCTCCTGTACTACGAGTATTGCTATGGGTAGAAATAGATGTGAAAGAAGAATTGGTCCCCGAACTCCTGCACCCATACGTTCTCCCGCATGGCGTGGCTCTGTTGGATCTAAGGGCTTGCACTCACACCCTGTCGCCAAATCATCTGTGCTGATTCAGTCCTGCCCCATCCATCATGTATCCCTCACTCCCCCCCATCTACTTCGTATGGGTATGATAGGTAAGTGCCCTCTCGCGCACAGTAATCGAGTGGACTTCTTTGCAATGGTATTTGCAGTTTATGTGCAGTTATATTTGCAATTCTTCTTGATCAATACAAATGTTCGCGTTCTGTTTGTTCTCCTCCAACTCGTTGGTGGTGACCTCCAAGAGTCGCGTGTTTACTGGTTGTTCATCGGGTATTACTTACATGTTGGGTCCCAAGTAGGTTTTTTTTTTCTTTTTCTTTCTTTCTTTCTTTCTTTCTTTCTTTCTTCTTCTCTTTCTTTCTTCTTCTCTTTTATTTCTGTTGAATTTGGACAGCTGCAAAGCTAATATGACATCTCTCATGCAATACGATAGAGTTGTTAAATCTTGATGTCGTATTAGAAGAAATGCACGAGTACGAGTATGTATGAGTGATCAATCAACTGAGCATGAGAATAATATAAACGAGGCTAATGCTCTCTTTGGGATATCAATGACGACGAAATTCAAATTCACTACCTTCTTCTGCAAATCCGACTTAACTATCTTGGTGCCGAGATATAATTGTATCGTGCTCGTCCTTGAGCAATGAGCCGTGAAAATTGAGCACTCAATATCAAGTTCAGCGATACTGCAAAACAATTTGATATGATGTGTATATTTGTACGTATTTGCGTTTGCGGATCGATAGCTCCTTTCGTTCCTTTCCTTTCCTTTCCTTTCCTTCTTCATGTGAATTCTCAATCTGCATGCATCCTGAAACATACATCTTGAGGATTCGTCGCGGACTTCATGCCAAAACATCTTGTAATCCCTTACTCACTCAGAATATCATTCCTCTCATCCGCTGTATTTCGATGGGCTAGCCTATAGTATTATGCCGCGGTTCCGAATAACAGCGGCCACGTAGCAGCATGCTAGGTACGGTACTCCGGTGCTAAGATATTGGGAATGTCTAACTTCGTACTGAAATTTATAAGTTTCTACAAGAGCGTTGACCATTCGAATTTGAGAGTCCAAGGGCAGTAGCAGTGCAAAAAAAAGAAAATACCCTCATTACTGAGTATATGCTTGTTGAAACCTCGCTAGTTATTTCATCAAATGAAAACCCTTAATTACATAGAAGAAGCGAAGGCAAAAACTGCAAGATGATTAGCTCATGAAAAACACAGCAAGTTCGAGTGACAAGATATATACAAATGGAAAAAACAGTGAGTGGAGGTTGTTAAGAGTTCTTACTCCGTACGAGTATATGTATGAGAAAGGATACAGGAGGTATTAAGGGGCTAAATTTTGGCGGGGATGTGCACACGCGCTTTACTCCGACTCTATAATTGTAGCTAAAGGTGAAGGAAGCTACTCGAGTACTCTAGTATATGATTCAATCTTATAATCAAGCTTGATTATTCAAGCCTCTATGAGTTTCAGTCCGTATACTTGCTGCCTGCTTTACGAGTACTAACCTTCATTTTTATCCCCAAATTGCACAACGCTATTCAAATTTTTCATTGTTATCCATCGCGCCGTTGTAGTTAAGCAGCAAACAAAGTATTTATCATCCTTTTGAATATTCTTCAATCTATTATTTTGGATGGATGGACGTTCATTCATTAAGGATAATACAGAGTATATATCTCTTCTAATACCAACTCAGCTAGCTACAATAGGCTCTTCGCCTTTACTGAAACCCTCTCATGGTATCTGAGTACGAGTCGAGTAGATTATGATTTGTAGATTCTGAAATATAGCATTCATTCCTCGATAATATCAAGGTTAGTTTTCCCATGTACTCACACTTTGAAGTAGCACTCGCTTACCCCCCTTCATCAAGCGCCATGATAACCTTGTGAAGCGATCGATCAACATGAACACGACAAGATATGTTCGTGGACTTGCACTGTACTGAATAGTTTTCGTAGCATTCTTCAAAACAAGATCACATAGTTTGTTCCAAAAGAACCAGCGGATATCGTTATTCCCGCCATATACATTCTGTCAAATTAAAAACCAGAATAATGCATATCCTTCTCCATACTTCTTTTATTGACAAAATCTTTAGTTTTCACTACAACGCTACTATTATTCTGATTCCATGTACGAGTAAAAGGTTCTTTACTCAATTCAAAAATTAAGAATGTCATTGATTATGATTATTATTGAATCGAATACATCTTTCGTATATCAGGAAGCCTTTGGACATCTCCTCCCCACTCCAAAAACACCAAGTAGCAAATTCCTATAATACTCGTAATAATAATGATAATAGAGTACAATCCACAAACAATAACCACCATCTACTTTATCATTTCATCGTCATCATTACCCATGACCATGACCCCATAGCACAGCATCTACAACTCCACTCAGCCCTTCTGAACCTCCACACCCACAATAATAACACAGCACTACTCGAACCGCCAGAAAGTCCACAACACGGGAATGGGTGAAACCAAGTACCCACCTTGCGCTTGATCATTCTATACGAATAGAGTAGTACGTGTCAGCTCAACCGAGTTGCGGACTTCCCGATGGCACGACGATAACAGGCCACCCATGAACAACTCAACTCACCCATCCTCCAAACGGCCCCCTCCTCTCCCACTTTCCGCCCGCGCTAGAGTCGAGTGACAGCTTCCTCCTTGAGTCCCTGATCCAACTCCAACACACGCAGTACATTTGCGTCATAACCCCACTACCCCACCATCCCACCATGATGGCACCATTGCATTCATCCCCCC
>NGKF01000009.1:1268500-1281241 GCA_002162555.1 Monilinia aucupariae
CCTACCTATTCCCCCCACCCCCCACGGCTCCAGCAAGGGTTACTCGAGCATGCAACCTTTTTGGCCCAAAGTCAGCAAGCAGCACGTCAATACGAATGCTCTCCAGCCTCCAGGTCTTCGGGGCCCTCTTCCTGCTACGTACGTACGTAGCATGATCCCAAGCCAAGACATGGGAGTGTGGCATGATATACTCACTCGTCTATCCTAGTACGATTGACATCATAAGTAGTAGACATCATCATCATTCATTGCCCCATCCAAAGCATAGTTAGTAGTACTCTGCAAGTGGGCATCAACATTGATTTACAGTCATGACATGACAGCACCCGCAGCATCACCAAATCACCAAATCACAAGAAAAATACTCGAGTATAACAAACACAACAAGATTGGAAGAGCCCAAAAAATCATATCATTGAATTCCGTCCCTAGCCCCCCATCCATTACATCAATCCTATCGTGCTATATAGGCCTGTGTAAAAGGATTTTTTTCCTTCCCGCATTCCGTGGTATCATTCTCCATTTAATCTTCATTTCCCCCCATCTATTTTTTTTCCTTCCCAAAGCAACTTGAGAAAATCTATCATGTCTAAAACCTTGCCCCGAAGCAAAAGGAGTGTAGTAGCGATGTAAAACTCCAACCCCCATAAAAAGAATAGAAACTAGAAAATTGGCTCCTACAACTCCCTTCTCCCATCTTCACACCAAAAAGAGGGTATAATGATTGCGCCTTCCCCTTCATTTTCATCGCAACCGGAAAGCCATAAACACCAACGCGTGCTGTCCCCATTTAGATCCCAGTACAAACACATCCAATATTCGGCCCTCTCATCGTAGTAAAAAGCCAAATGAGCGACGTCATGCCTATGTACATATATCATACACACGCCTATTTTCATACAAGCCTTCTTCCCTCCCAAACTCCCATCTCTATACCACCCTTTTTAGAAACTGAACAATCCACTCCTCCTCTTTCCCAGAGGATAAACAATCAACGCACTAAGGAACAGACCAACAGTAATACCAATAGCAACCTGAATCATGCTATAACCGACATTAAACACAATGGTATTCAAGTCGTCGGTATTTGTAATTTTAACAGAGCTCGTTCCGTTAACCAGCGCGGTGCCGTTCGGAAATGACGTGTTATCGGTAAGTGAATCCGCCGTACTCAGACCAGCGAGAAGGGAACCACTAGCAGCGAGACCAGAGGGAACCTGCACGAAGATAGCAGGTAGCAATGCAGCCGCCGCCAAACCATGCCTAACTCTTGAATAAAGGTTCCCGAGAACACCAACGGCGAGGGCGCCGAGGGTGTTGGAAATCTGGGCGCTGGAGGGGAATCTCTTGGCGGAAAAGAAATTCACAATGTAGCCTGTGAAGGAGATACCGAGCATAACGGGCATCTGTTTAAACTTGGCCTGATTGATGACCGAGAGGCATAAAGTAAAGATCGGAACAAAACACCAACGAACGTATTGGTTCATGGGTGCGTCGCAAGTAGTCTTGCTCGTAGCGTTTGGGTCCATAAGACCATAGACGGCGGTGCCGATGGTGATACCATATCCAAGGAAGAGAGAATAGATAATTGCGTAGACCATACGGACTGAACCGGCGACCATGGAACGCGATTGAAGTTCAAGGGAACCACAAAGAACCATATAACCCGGAAGAATGAGCGCAATGGAAGATTGAGCGAGGGCGGAAAAACAAAAGAGATTACCTCCTCGGATCGAACCGAAAGCGCGTGCCAAGAAAGATGTCAAGACTGCAGCGGAGATCTCAAAGACATTGGCGTAAAGATCGGATTTGGGAGCGACGATGAGTTGCAAAAACCCCAGAAGGCAACCCAAGATAAATGCGATGGGTAAATCGATAAAGCGGGCTTCGAATGCAAATGGTGCTACACTAGCACTTGCAAACCCATACACCAGAACCAAGAGCCAAGGATGATACTTGGGCTTGTTATGAATAATGGCATCCAATCGTTGTGTGGCTTCCTCAACCCCAATAACGTCATGTACTACCTCCTTGTATATTTCATGGACATCTTTTAACTTGCCAAGATCAACACCTTGAACAGATCTAACCAGCTTTACTTCCGTGGTATGTGTTGATGCATCGTCGAAAGAAATGATCATACAACCGGGAATATAAAGAACTTGTGCATCGATCTCAAGAACTCGAGCTGTCATCTTCATATACTCCTCCAAACGATGCGTTGGTGCCCCATATGTCATTAATGCTCGACAAAGTTTCAAGAGGTATTTTTGTCTGCTCAAAGTCTCAGCAATGTGAATGGTAATTCGAATTTCGTCCTCCAATCTTGGCCTCCCAGCGAACTGTCTGGCGGCCGTTTCGATAAGTTTGCCACTATGAGTACGTTTTCCCATTCCGGGTCTCACGGGCCTCTTCTTTGGCGTACCGGTTCCTCCAGCTGGCGCAGCTAGCATCACAGAGGCTTCCATAAGACCAGCAAGAGTATCCTGGGATTGGTTCTTTTGATGGTACCACTTTGCACTTTTCTTTGGCGTTGTAACACCAGATGACCCGAGGGAAACCGGCATGTTCCCTTCGGAAACATCACTATTTCTCCTCGATACTGGCGTGCTCACCGGGACGTTGGGGGGTGCATTGTAAAGCTTGAGAAGCGAAGAGAGAACACCACCTCTGAACTGTTGAGGGCGTGGAACATACTCTTCCACATCAGCATGCTCCTCTTCGGGTGTGACTTGACCAGATACCAAGCCTGGACGTGGCACGGGTATCTTGAATGCATCCTTTCGACCCTTGCTAGTGTGCGACCTTACAAGTTTGTGTGCTTCGGCCGAACTTGATTCTTTTGTCTTTTCGTTCCGAGTTTCCTCATCGCTGTCCGCTCCGTCATATGGCCGGCTTTCCATGGGAACGAGTGGAATATCATCGATTCTAACTGGGAGGCCGCCGGGAATCTTTGGTCGCGGAGATAGGTAATCGTCTGCATCTGCATCTGCATCTTCGTCGAAACTGTTTCTTCTTGAGTTGGGTGTGGAATGACTTCCTACCAATGAAGCGATCCTCTGTGCTCTACTCTGAGCAGCCAGAGCAGAGAAGGTCTTCTCGTTACTTTCTTCCACATCTGATAATTCGGCTGTGTATCCTCCACCTGGGTTGTTTCTTAATACGCTCGGTCTAGGTTTGCTAACTGCCACTGGAGTTGCAAGACTATTGTTGATGATTGCCAAATCTGTGAACGGATTTTCCTTTTCCTTATCGGGAGTAAATCTCATTAACGAACTGGAGCTGCTGTTTCTCGAATGGGTTGGTGTAAATTTGGCAGATTTTGGTGATTGGATTTGCTGTGCTCGTCCTTGAGGTGAGATAGACTTGTCCCTCAATGGGTGAAGGGACTTTTTGTTTTCCGAATCGTTGGCTTCATTTGTGGCATTAAATCTAACTTTTCCTCGATTTTTGGGTGGGTTCCCTCCTGCACTATTTGGCCTGCTTGGGACTGTACTGTTGATTCCGCTGTTGTTGGCTGTACTTTCATTTACACTTCCAGATGGGCTGGTATCCGCAGGAGCCATTTCCGTATATATATATGATGGGATTTGTGTCGTTGTTACTTTCGCTCGTCGATAAACGTTCCTGCGACTAGTATACTACTTCGATATTTTGATACCAAGTGATCCTTCTAGAAGACCAAGCCCAATTGTTCTATAGAATGAAAGTCGAAATAAAGAAAACCTCTTGTTGAAGAAAAAAAAAGGGTTCAAGGCCGGTAAACTGTATCTGCATCTACCGATCCTTTCAGGCTGTGATGCAAACTAACCGACGCCACAAAGTATAGGAAGGATCGAAGGTTTAGGACCCGAGAATCCAAAATCACAAAGGCGACTTTTCTTCCTTTGTGTTGAATAATGGATGAGCAAACAATAAAGAAAGTACGGGAGCAGGAATATAATAGACGAAGAGATGAAGGGGTAAAAAGTGATTCGAATGAGAGGGGAGAGAAGATAAATGGAGAAAATAAAACGTTAAAAGGACCTGAAGCACTACTAGGTAGCTAGACCCGCGCCCCTCTTTGAAGGGTAAGAGCACCAAGGAGCAATGCTGGGAAGTGGAGTTGACCAAGAGAAAATAATCATTCCAAGTACGTACGAGCAAACACGATTAGACTATGAAAATCCAGATTTCAGATTCCAGATTCCAGATTCCAGATTCCATATTCCAGATTCCTTTGACTTTATCGAAAATAGAAATAACAAAATGAACGTGGAAATGGGAAGCATGTTGCCCAAAACTCTATTCTAACTCTCACCTAGCTCGGAAGCCCAATTCTTCAATAATCATAATTGAACATGGCAATCTTTGTAGCCTCGTACATTCGTAAGTCTAATCCTTAACCAATGCTTGGAGCATAGAAACCCACAGGAAGCTAATCTGCCACTACCGGAGGGCTAATACTGGTCCTACTGTGTCATGGCATTCATCCCAAACCTTCTATCTTTGCCCATGAACCTTCCTCACGATGCCCTCGAAATTTCAGTATCATCATATGTGCACAACTTCCAATTGGCACGGATCAAATCTAGGAAACCCTGTATGGTATGGGACCTCAGTGGGTTCCTAGAGCCTGTAACCGTTGGCGAGTCCCGGTACTTCCGTGCCTATTTGAGACAGTGGGTTGATATCCGTGATGTGAATTGGGGAAGATGAATCGAATCAAGGAATGCTGGCCACACTGTTATGGATGGAAAAGGACCATCTGCCTATTAAAAGATACATGCGAATTGTATGGCTGACCGTGCCATCCTGTTCAGGGGTGTTTTGGAGGATTACCTCTAATCTTTCCAGTAACCGGTAACGCGTCTTTGCAACGCCGCTCTCCTAGCGAGGCTACGAAGTCCTGGTGATCAAGTGCGAGGTTGATGGTTGCATTCCTTCCAGAGATGATCAGAACATTTCTCCACTTTCTTTCGCCTTTCCTTGAAACTCGAGCCGGAAAAGTGGTGATGAAGAACAAGCCGGCCACCAAAATATACGGGGACTCCCACGCTCGAAATGAGCAAGATCCACGGTTGTACAAGGAGCTTCAATTGGGCAGCGAGCCATCCTTTCCTCGAAATTCTTTGGCTTCTCAGTATGGAGATCTGACTTCAGGACCCATTCTATCAGTAGATTTTCGGGAAATGGGTGGATTGCGACAATGGAGATGACAGCTCACAGCGCACAGCTGGGACAAAGATATCCATCTGCGTGAGCTGTGACTATGTTACATCTTTTAGCTGCATATCAGCCACAAAGCTTGTTTCATGCTCCATCTCGTTTCCCAATAACAATAAGTATAAGGAATCCTTCATCGCCCTGTCGCTTGGTCATCGTCGATAGTTTGCAGTAGTGTGTACATGTAGGCGGGCGTACGCGTACGTACGGAGTATACACTCGTGCATGAACCTACCAACAAACTCGGGGTACAGTACGATTTACGGGTATGCTTTGGCCATCAAACTGAGTCGTGTTCGTTCGGCCTTCAGTCTATTGGGGAGATTTTCACATGCAAATGCAAAATGAGAGGTATATCAAAATCTTACACCACCTTTACGCTCAAATCTCAACAATCTGCTTTCCAGAAGCTTCAGTTACCCCTGTTTCGCCCTATCAAGTCTGCAGCTGCAGCGGGAGCGAAGTCGCCAATGACCAGAGGATAGCACAAGACGTAAGGAGTGCATGACCGGAAGCACTAAATTGGAATATCCGAGCCTCGCTGATACCATATCGGGAGTACATGAGAGGAAAAAATCTTGAAGCTTTTTACTTTTTTCTTTTACTTTTTCCCTTCTCCCGCTCGCAGCCATTCTACCTGGTTCGAAAGGGCTAAATTTTTGGTTGATGTCCACTTCCAAAGTCTCCGTGCCTCTGGAACCCTTTGCATGCTTTATCATCACGGCGCTTCCATAATCTGGACCCCTTTAGAACAACCATAGGACTCCATTAATCGGTGAAAACTCGGTGGCTTCCTCAAAAATACCACCCCCCCATTGCCCCAACAAGCTGCAAGCTGCAAGTTGACACGCAGGACACATCACATCCATATAATAAGTAGTAGATCAAGATTATTCAAGATTCCAATCTCAAGAGACTAGCCTTCATCTATGGATCCATCCCCATTGTCCATTGCCAAATGCCCATTGCCAAATGACAGATGTGGCTTGACGATTCTACACGATGTCTAGAGTACAGTATCATAACACCATTACGCCTATGCATATCGGATTGCATTTGCTGTAGACCCCCGGCAAAATGTAAAGATTTAAACTCTTTAAGGCGTCACAATTCATGCATACTGCAGTACAGGAGTACAGGAGTACAGGAGTACGTCCTAGCGAACGCTCTACTGTATGGTAAGTTACCATTGGTAACCAACTTCCATTTTAAGCTTTATCCTTCACATGCAATTTTTCTTTTCCGTCTTCATTATTATCTTCAACTCTCTGGTATCATCAAGGCCCTTGCGTTGAACTTCCCATTTGATATTCTTAGCAATTCACAACAGTAACAAATATTCATCGCATACAAGTATTTTAAGCCCAAGTACCCGCAGATCCGAGGGTTTATTAACCAGTGATCACTGATCACACACAGACCATGAATCTATTCAAGATGCCACATGTCACGATTGTGGATCCCTTCCTGGTAATCATCATTGCTGGAGACTGATCACTCAGGAAGATCTAATCCCTCCAACAAGGAGTTGAAGAACAGTACAGTAGTGTTGTTCAAGTTTGATGATACTACTGTACGGTATATAAATATCCCAAACTAGCCTGCGTGCAAAGACAAACTTTGGCGGCGTCGGCGGCAGTTTCAGCCTTTTCATGTTCTCATCGTGAGAATGAAATCTGTTTGTCTAATGACGATTTTCGAGACGAACTGATTCGATAGGGATAATTAGATAATCGAAAGATAGAGGTAATATAAGTTTCTTTCATTAATTTTACATTAAGCTATATTCACGGAGTTTCCACGTGCGTGGTTCACCAGTTGTACCACATTGCGTAGCCTAATTGCTACATTGTTGATGCGGCGTATCATTTGCGGCATGATAGCTACTGTACTCGAGTATTCTTTTCAATATACATTGATATAGTACTACTCATTTTCTGCTTGATCGGTTTTCTTTTTTGAGAACATATCTACGCACACTACTCTAAACACGTTAATATATGTATAAGAAGTTTCTTGATACAGATTTGTAAATTTTCACTGTCCCATGGAAAACAAAATAGGTTTACCGCTCAAACCCCTACGCTTCCCGGCTATGCGAGCCTTAAAAGCTAGAACTTTATCATCCAAAGCTCCACTATTGTATACTGGCATTTCACTGTCCATCAGACTTCATTTCCACCTTCCTTCTGTATCCATTATTACTGCCCAATCGTACTACTCTGAATCATTTTTCAGAGATTCGGGATTCCCGGTTAGAGAAGCGAGAAGCGGGAAGCGAAACGAGCCATTTCCTACCAATAACACATGCTTCTGAAAGGAAGATTTATTATTTACATGCTGGTCTTACATATTCTAGAACATTGATCCATCCAGTTGACCGCTATCAGGTCACTTATATTCTTCAGTCATAAAAATTTATACCATGCAATTTTTACTACCCCTTTAAAAGTCACAATCTATACAGTATAATTGCATTATTATAACGCCAAATTGAATGTGAATGAATTCGCTAGAATAGCATATCTCTCCTCGTCTCTTTTTGAACAAACATTAAATTATAGATTAGTTGATATAAATCTTCTTACTTTCTAATTTCTATATATGAAAGCGTATCATCAAGCGATTGTACTCGAGTATAACCTTACCAGTACGAGTAGGTCTGTAATGATAAGAAAAATCTCTGTTATCAGCAAACAGATGTCTCAGAGTCTACATCTTATACTTTTCCTTTCAAATTGGTTGCAGCGCCATCAAATTTTACTTTGTTGAAAGTACTCTAGTCCGAGCAAACAGTCTTGGCTTGAGATTCCTTCCACCAAGAAGAACAAGAGAGGGAGTATAAAATTTGTCTCTTTCTGACAGATACCCAATGCTATTTTAAACCAAAACATTTGTACGAGTGTTGTATTATCTATGCGTCGTGTGTTTTTCATAGGCAAGAATATCAGAATAAGTTCGAGCTTTCACTTGCATCTTGGTACCCTTTCTTGTATTAAACTCGACACGATATGCGGGTATATGTTCTGCTTTTTGTAAGTACTCAAGTAGATCGACTACTCTACATTACCTGCCTAGGAGTTTATTTGTTTAAGATACTAGTATATGTAACGTTGGATCAAGAGTTAGTATTCTAAAAAGCCAATAATATCAATTCATGTCTCTACTACGAGTAGATTCTAGTCTAAGTAAAATATTTAGGGCTTTAAGATACATATTATAAGTCTAATCACTCCTACCTCAAGGTTATTAATGATTGAATATCAATCTAATTCCGAATGATCGTCATTCTATCTAGAAGCACGTGGTTGTCACGCTAGTCGCATCAGCTCACATGCACCTATTTATATGAATTGGTACTCGAGTAGTAGCTAGCATCTAAGAATCATCTTCTTTTACTCCTACGTACATTACACGTCGTTGGTTCTCATTTATCATATTCCACCTCTGCCTGTCCATCTTGACTAACCTTCTCCGTTCATAATCATCAGCAAGCTATCAACGTTGATTGGTAACATCTTCCAAGTATCACACGAGACACTGTATGCTTTTAAACCAAGGAGGTACAAATCTTACTTCCACGATAGTGCTCTTATCTAACACTGATTTTAGACCACCAGGTGACCTTATAGCCTACTTTCGTCTCCTTGCAGGCTGGATACAGCCCTTCTTTAAGATCCTGTGATATTGCAAAAGCAGCTTTTCCATACCATTTCAAGGAGATAGTTATTGTCTTTTCTTCAAGCAGATAATCGAGTTCAAGCTATTCTATTATTACTGGTGAAACATCAGATCAAATAATGTACGAGTCGCAGTAGAATAATTAGAATGGCACAACTAACTCATTTGGCGATCGGCGAGGCCCTCAAGGTGTTTCATGCTATTTCCTTACATTTGGTCTCGAAAGATACATTCTCTTTTCCATGAATGAGAATTAGTTAGTCTCTTCAAATCCTCTGAGAACATTTTCACAATGCAAAAGAAGATGCGCCATTCGCAATGGCTGATCTCATTCCATTTCTATTGGCACCAATGTGACGACATGATCTATTGAACTTTCTCGCGGGGAACTTGGCTCTGGCATTTCCATCCCCTACATCTTCGTATAGATACTTACGTCACTAGAATCATTACCGGCCTGCGTATGGCACGGGCGATATACTTTCTGGTCGTCGCGAAGCTTCTACATTCCGGAAGGTAGCACCGGGGATCCTTCGCATTAGAAGGAGATGTTGGGAGCATTCGAACCAAATATCGCTTGATGGAAGCATACAACGCTGTGCTGGATGTTGGGCGGGCTCCAATGGGGTAAGATCATACTCTCAAGTTGAGCCTTTTGCTATTCATGAAATCTATCTCGAGGGTGAAATCAATGGCCTGGTATTGGATCCTTCGCCCCCAAAATCCACCTCGTTACTACTCCAAGTCTTCACCTCTCGAGGTTGTCGCATACTATTGCACGCCTCCCTATCAAAATTTGGAATAAAATTCTATGCCATATCCCCAAGTGAAAAATTGAAGTTCCGACAGCAGTGACATGTTTGGAATTTGAGAAGTTCATCTAACTCGTTTAAGGAGTCGCATAATGATCCTGGAGAAAAAAAGAAAGTATCCAAGACATAACGAGATATCCTCATGATAACGACCCTCATACTACTGACGGGGCAGCGAAGAGAGTCTCGCAGATTTCTCTGGGCTTGATTGCGAGGCAGATTCATAGACGCTTTCCCGCGGGGCGAAATATGTAATCCTGACCGAGCAATCTGGAAGCGCGGAATGGATGATGTTGAATATCCCATTTTCCCGTTGCCGAAACGATCGTCGACCCGTTCGCACGTCTCACGCTCCGCATCGTGCTTTGCGCCTTCTATGTCGCGGCGCCTGGCTATCCGCCGCACGCAATACGGTGCCACGTAACTGGGTCCTGTGCGATCAAGGACTACCCGTTTGCATCCCCTCGCCCCGTCTCCGAGGTTCTCGCTTAATTTATCATGCTCCCCCTTCGTCTGAACCCTAGAAGGTGACATTGCGTGTTCTAAAATCTGAGGGTGCTCACGAATGCTCTTTTATGGTACTGTAAGTTTCATCACTGGGACTCTTTTGATAATCAATCTTCTACATAGAGTATTTATACCCATCAGTTCGCACCCTTTGATCTTCAGCTTTCCAAAGAAAGAAATTTCTCTTCCACATTGATGCCTCTTTGTTGAAAGGGAAAGAGGGAGTCTGTTAATCAACATCTCTAAATCCTTTTGCCATGGTAAATCAAATACAAATACCCAAAGTTTGAATTCTCGTTCTCAATCAGCACCCCTTTTTGCAATTCCTGATAAAGAGACATGTGAGGGCGATAGAGTTTACACAAGAAGAAACCGGACCTCTTCTCGCCCCCATCGCACGTCTCTCTCCGGGAAAAAATCTCGACGACGCACTAGCGTCTCGTGTTTCTATACATAGCATCTCCCCTGAGAATTATCATCCTCGACTGTACTCTACAATGATAATGTCCCAATCGTATTCGCTCGAGGCGAATCTCCCCTCGCTGTATTGAGGGTATCAAGCCTCGATCTTCATGGATGTAAAGCTACTTGTAGCTAGCTAGCTAGCTACCCTCACGGATTCTTTCCCTGGTAGATTCTAGGTTCCATATAGATTGATACCATCGGTTTGTCTATGCTGTACTTCTTGGGGCGCGGTATCAATTATCTTGTATTCTCATATCATCGTTTGGGATACCTTCGTCTTCGGCTCATGTATGGTTACATTTTTATTCACTTCTTGATAGAGACTACAACTAGTGGTTTATATAGAGTAATACAATGCATGAATGATCAAGAAGTACTCGAGCATTTAGATATACGTCGCTTAGCCGCGTCAGTATTTCTCTTGACGAGGAATAGCGAGATTATCGTCGTTTAGCTGCCCATCACTTCGCCGTTTCGCGACTGTAAAGTAGCACTCGAGTGTATAATTTTTTCAATTTTTTTTGGCTTTTTCTCTCCCCCTTCGAATCATGCCCAGGACATTGCATTCTTTCGCTGTACTGACGTATGGTCCTCTTCGTGCTTTGGCACCAGAGATTGCCGTTTCATGATCAATATCTTCAGATGCTATAAGTAGTATGATTTGAAGTGGAGTTACTCTCTATCACGATATACCTAACTACTCGAGCACTTTCCTTTTGCAATCAGGGCTCGAATATTCTTCATCTCCCCACCCTGTTTCTTGTTGCCGTATCATAAGAATATCATGATAGGCAAATGTGAGATCTCTTTGCTCACTCACGACATGAAACCGTGCCCCAAATCAGAGGGTATAGAAAAGGCTTGCGTCTATCGATCGTCGGCTAAATTCCGAGTAAAGTGAATGTCATGAATACGAAGATGATAAATTGAAGAGTTCAATCATTTCAATCTCACCTTTTTTTTTTCTTCGGCTAGAAAAGTGACTCCAGACGAAAGATTATGGGAAGGGATGACATGACATGGCTTTACAACGGGAACAGCCTGCAACGACCTTGAGCCTCAATGATAAATCACACTCCATCATCAATAGACTAGTAACCAGAGTTATATATACTCGTATATCGACATCTCAATCAGCGGAAGTATTCTATTCCCCTCTCTCGCATCCCCCTTTTACGTTCTTCAAGAACCCATTGATGGGAGATGTTGGTCCATATACACGAGTAGTTGATCAATGGTGGGAGTTTACAGTGACGGCGAGATTCCCATTTCGTTTCGCCCATCGGATGTAGAGATGGGTACTCGTACGCAGAGACGCAAATCTCGAATGGCATTGCTCTTATGCCCTCAAAAAGATTGTGATGCACAGATTTCCGCATATCAACAGGCTTCCTCGGGGAGTGCGAGGGGCCGTTGATGATGAGTATATCTTTCCTTCGCAGTGCAGATGGAGAATTCTTGGCATACAATCTACCTTTGGACTTCGACTTCATCGCAATAGAAGAGAAAAGGGCCTATGGGGAAGATGGGGTTGCTGCTGAGGGAATTGCCATTCAACCATCGAATCCTACTGATAAATCCCATCGAAAAGCATTTTCGAAAACAGAGCCGTCGGTATCCGAAGACACGGTGTATATTATAATTTCCAATCAGATACATAGTGACAAAGACTCAACATGCGCACTCTACTCTACTCTACTCTACTCTACTCTACTCTACTCTACTCTACTCTAGAGCAAGCAATCCACCATGCAAAGCAATAAATTTCCCCAAACTCGATCCCAATCCTATCATTCCAACCTCTCTTCTCCTCGCCCTCTCCCAAGATATCCAATCCGATCAAAAGCCCCAACCTCCAATATGAATCCCCTCATACGACAAAGTCATGCTCTGATATGCAGCTCTAATTGCAAATCGCTAGACCACCTGGTGGACCGACCATCCGCTTACATCGATACTCAAGAATACCATCCTTCTCTTTCCATCCTCCCCTTTCCACCCCAGACATTTCAATCCATCCATCCATCCACCCATCCACTCGAATACTCACATACCTTCTCCAACCCAACCC
>NGKF01000009.1:1296304-1345366 GCA_002162555.1 Monilinia aucupariae
CAAATTCCCATTGGCGTGCTCATTTCTATGAACCAGATGCGATTTCAAACTAGCTGATTAATCTATCCATTATTTATTTCGCTGAGAGTGAGATTTCTGTTTTTTGATATCATTGAGTTCTAGGCGTATTTTGGGTTTTGGATTTTGTGTTGATGGGCGTTTTGTGATCTTAAGCGTGGAATGGGGTTGATTGTTGTTGCTTCTCTTTTTGGTGGTTGTTATTGGTGTTGTTGTTGTTGTTGTTATCGTCGCTGAGTGAATAATTATAAGATGAAGAATCATCAGTTCATGTGGAAATCTCTACGAGTATGTAGTGGAAAATGGATTAGGAGGATGGTTCAATTTATACTCTATGTTTGTTGGTGATATTGTGACGTAATATAATATAATATAATACAATACAGTATTATGTTTTACATTCCATGTTGATTTCAGGAATCAGTACTCTACAATATAATCATAGATACGATTAGAAATGAAAATCATCCATCTGGAGGGATCAATCTGAGATCAAAAAAAGAGCCAACGCGATTTGCATTGGAGTATAGGATTTGGATCCTCGGGAGAGTTGGGGGATTATTAGGTGATATCGTTAGGATCTTCTTCGACATTTCAGGTTGGGATTCTTGGTGTGTAGTTTCGCGGTAGTGTGTTGCAATTGTGGATCTGGTGTTATGCGTGGCTGTATAGAGTAGATACAGACGAGCTCTGTACATGGGATTCTAGCAATCTTTTTAAGAGAGAATGGTAAGGGTCTTGGAAGTATAGGTATATATTAAGCTAGGGATCTGGAGAGGGTTGGAGATTTATTTTTCTCGGTTTGTAATAGGTTAGCTGAAGGGGTTTGGAGATACATATATGTTTATACATATGAGAGAGGGATGTTCAAAGTGTTGATCTTAATAAGATAGATACTGCAATAGAGACTGACTATGATGCTAAAGTTCACCAGGTGAGTGAAATACTCGTGGTTCGAAATGCCAATAAGCAGAATATTTAACCTTCACGAGTACTATCGTCGATATTCTATTTATTCACCATCTCGCATTATAAAGCATAAACTGTCATTTACCCGTAGTGTCTCAACAAATATATAGATTTAAAATCAGATGAGATTTAAAGAATAGCGCAAGGAGTTTGAAGATTTTTATACCTGTAGGCTAGAACGTAAAGGTGGTGACTGAGATAACTAGAGAGTTGGTTTACTTATCTTTTACTACTCGGTATATTCGAAGTCATTACTCTACTCGTGACACATCTCACTTGAAAAACTATGTATCAATCTTCTACTATAGCTTGACTGGTAAGACTCTTCCTTGTAAATCTTGGATTACAGCGAATATACCAAGAACAGCCGTCATTTGAAAAAATGACCATCTGGTAGTCCTTACCTCTTAGGTTACGAGTAGGTTAAAGTGCCTCGGTTAAATTTCCAATCAGAATACTCGAGTGCAATAATCGTTAAAAGGGAACCCCCCTGAGCTACTAACAAATATACTTACTCGAGTACTAGCAATCACCTATACGAGTATGCTTTTACTCAAATTTTTCATTCAACAGTTGATTCTTTCCTCAAACATTTCAAATTCTCATCTCAAAACCTTCTGGTCACACTGAGATATTACCTAGTTACAGAACAATGATGTCACTAAATAAATGGACTATGCCTCATGATAGATAGACAGTACTTGTATACGGCGAGAAATATGCCTCCCTTCACGTCTCAGTATATCGCTAAGGAAATGAGTTTATACGTCTCTAAAACTATATAACAAGAAAAACATGCGAAAAGGAATTCACATCCACGATAACGTTACAACGCCCAAAGCACCAGTTCCAGCCCGGACAAATCCAGCGCAACTATTTCATCAGATACCTATTCGTACAAAAAAAAAACAGTTGTATTTCGTTACTCAGAACCTCGCCAATTCCTCCACGCCCTTACTCAGATGCATTACATATAAAATTTGAACCTCTAGAGCACGTGGAGTAACCAGCTAACCAATATATTAACCTCGAATTCAATCGATATCTCTCTCTAGAAATCCCAAACTTGCAACACAGGAAAATTGCTTAGACAGCGGCTCAGCGCTGTACTACATCTACGAGTATAGCACTGGATACATAACCTATACTCGAGTAGTGCGTGCGTGACGTGAAACCTCAACGAAAGACCTGAAAAAGTTATTTGATATCATCGCAAATATAATATTATATACCTACCACTACCACCACCACCACAACCACAACCATCATCATCATCAATAAATTCTCAATTATCATCTATCAATTGGCAAAAGAAAGAAATATCATCACCATGCTCCGTCCGACTCCCAAATCCCTATAAAATAGCGAACAACTACGAGTAGCGAGTAAAATAATTCATTATCAATTACGAGTAGTCACTTAACTGCAATATTATTAATTTTGATTTCTAATTTCTAATTTCTAATTACTATACACCAGAAAACAAACCAAACTACTCGAGTGATAAATGAACAATAGAGAAATACACACTACAATAAAGAAACCACCAAACCAACCAAATAACCCCCCCCCCTTCCAAAAACCACACATAATAACACCAAAAATATAAATCCAAGCAAAACCCCAATTTCCAAAAACACAAAAGAAAAGCAAGTGCAGAAAAGGTTCCTCGAATACGAGTAGAGCAGAGCCAAAAATATATAATTATGCATGCTGCCGAGAACAAATGCGAAGCATAATTACAAATTATGCGAAAACTACTCTGCAGGTAAACGTATATCCAAATCTACTCGAGTGATCAACCCACTAGGGATTAATCTGCGAAACCTGCGAGATGCCAAATTCTGTCAGGAAGATGCCTTTTACAGCTAGCATCGATGGAGGTGCATGTAGCCTAAAAGACCTCCTTGCTACGCTCTGATGCCCGATGCCCTTTATTCTTGGGATCTTGGAAATGCATACTGTAAATGGACTCCTTACCATACTTCCCTTCATCCTACTTCCCTTCCTCCCATCCTTCCCTCCCATCAATCCACCCAAAAGCCAACATACAACCAATAAACCATAAAATCCCATCTCCCTCACCCTCACCCTCACCCCACCAACCCCCAATCTCCACTATTCTCCATCCACTATCCACCATCCACCATCCACCATCCACCATCCACCATTCACCATCCACTATCCACTCTCCCCACTCGCCAGCCAGCCCTACCTCCCAAACAACCAAGCTCCCCCAAAAACCAACCCCTCACCATGCAACCCAATAAAATTCCCAATCCAAACACCAAAGATACAAATTTAAAAAGGAAAGAAGCTAATTACTAATGACCGAGGTATACTCAGTACAGCAGATAAGCAAGGATGGGATAGAGGACAGTGCAGGCAAAGATAAGAGAGCATGAGGTTTCTCAGGATCGGTATCTTGAATCTGCATATGAGATAAAATAGGCGACTTTGCGAACGCTAGCTTGTGTTTTTGGGGGGGAGGAAGAAGGGAAAGCATCAGCGATGGTGTAATCAAACTCATTATACGAGTTAAACAGCACGATGATATGTGGCGAGGATTAGGTATTCGACGTGATCTTACACGGACAATGGAGGGAGAAGAAAGAGGATAGATAGAGATAGAGGTGGCAGGATACTACTACAGTACGAGAATTATCAGAAAACTAATAGAGAAATTAGAGCCCGAAGGAAGTTACGAAATTAGAGAGCGCACCATGAACAGTTCTAAGAAGAAAAAAAGGCTAGAGAGGGAGATTGCGGAAGGTGTAGCATCTTATCTAGATCATGATACTATATATAATCAATCATCAGTTATTAGACGCATCTATATTGCAACGAGGAAATGTTCACTTATAACATTGGCGTCTCCATCAACGATTATATAGAATCAGAAAGGTCTCCGTGGATGGGTACATGAGATTCCATCTCCAGAGCGAAATCCCATAACTTCTATAATAAAGCGAGCTGTCGACGACAACTTTCAACATCTCCTCCTAGGTAATCGAGTCGTAAGCACGTTGAGTTTTTCGATCGGTTCTGTTGATGGTGTCCGTTTTGGCCGAGCTTCCCATCACATTCTGAAACAGTCAAATTCAAGCATACCATGCTGTTAAACGTGCAGAAGGTCAAGAGTGACCTGTGCTAATGCATGCATGATTTTTCTCCATGAGGTATATCGGCAGGGAAAGAGTCTGATCAGCACAACGATTCGCCATCTGCCCACTCTACCAAGATAAATGCTGCACGTACAAGTGGATTGCCATGGAGTTCATAGCGAATGCCCTTTTGAAATAATTCAACGTTTGAAATTTCTATCGCTTTCAAATATGCTACCTCTTTGCTCACAGTATATAAAGTCAAATCCGTTGATTTGTGCTGGATACGCACCCCTATCCTTCTACCTTGGTCATCTTGTGCAGCGAAGACAATAGCCTCGCCCTCTCGAAGGTGTTCAGTTTCCATTCCTAAAATGAATGAACATGAGGCATAAGGTAGGCTACAACTTATAGATTTGCTTGCTCGCAGACTTGCTTAAGAATATTCGTGAAATAAAATATCGGCATATAATCCAAGATCATGAGAAACTCCGATGTAGACTTCGCTTCAATATCAATTTTTTTAAAAAATGCATGCAGCTGATGTTTGATCAGTCATCGATGGAGGCCAATACCAATCGGTGTGCATACTGATTGGTTGATTCGATTTAACGTCCAGCTGGTGATCCGTAAGGTTACCGCAGGCTTTACGTAAGGCTCGGCCTTGACGACTCAAAGCACGAGAAAGTCAAGATTACAATCGTATTCCATGAACTTCATGCTAGCGTGGACGCATAGAGCGAGGTATGCTCTTCATCAACCATACCAAAGATTGATTTTATGATTGAAAATTTTACATCTTCCTGCTTTACGACTTGACTGAATTTACCGTTCCAGCCGAAAACGTTGGTACGGAGAAACCGATAACCTTTTCTCAAGCCGAGGAAACGCAGGAGAAACCTTAAGAAAAGCCATTGAACCCGAAAATCCCACACGGCTGGCCGTATATCGTGCTTACTTTGCCGAGATTAGAAAACGTGCTCCCCACTCATGATGCAAATTAACGGTGTATGCAAGGCCGATTGGAGATTTCGTAAAACGATGCCGAGAAGATCACAAGATATTATGATATTACGATCTTATGTTCACGGGGATATGAATGCATTGTAGATAGTCCAGAATAGAGAAAAATGACTGGATGAGAAAACGAGCGGCAACCTTGTGCACAAAGCTAAAATCTATCCTCATCAAGCTGATAACTTGGCAAGAAAGGAATGACTTCCATAATAATCGCTAATGAAGTAAGGGATATGATATTTCGAACATTCTTCACGCCGATGATCCATATCATAGTCTAGCCTCAGGGCGGAGCGTTGGCACTGCCGGGAGCTGACATAGAATTTCTTCAAGGCTGAATTTGTTAAATCCTCGTGTCATACTGGGGGTTGACTTAGTTTTTGTATCACCCGTTTCCCAAGTTGTGACATAATGGAATGAGTTTCTCTCCTGACTCTGATCCCTTACAGCTTGGCGAATGTGGGGTAGTTAAATGGACGCGGTTCCGCAAGGTCGGGCTTGGCATATCAGCATTCTTGAGCTGCCAAGAAGTTAAGATTTGTGTTCGCTGATATCAGCCCTGCGAAGTCGGTATGACGATGATCATGGCACAATATGAAAATGGTATATAGAGACGATGAATATCGAACTTGCTGAATGTTAAAATTCAACCTCAAAGTTTCTGACTTACCTATCTATTGTCTTTTCAAAGTTTTTTGTAATCTATCTTGAACACTTGTGGGTGTCTCTCAAGTGCCGACAAAATGCGTTCAACCTCCTGGTTACATTTCCTTGCAATCGTAGGGCTGAGCGGAGTGCTAGCAGCTCCAGGGTCCACAATTGGTATGTAATTATCTTTAGGTGAAATCTTCCACAAGATGATGCTAACAGTTCGTAGAAACAAGAGCTGACAGCCTTGCGAGATGTCCCAAAATTTTCTGTATTCAAGGGACACATTTGTTCTGGAATCCCGAAACAAAGATTTGCTCTTGCCAGCCAGACAACGGGGAGGAAGTTTGTTATTCGGCAACGGAGTGCAATTTCGGACACCACCCTCTATGGAACTCCACGACCGAGACTTGTTCTTGCGTTCCTGACCAAACAGAAACTACGTGCCTTACTGCAACAACTTGTTTAGTTGGATCGCACCCAGTTTGGCATGCTGACACTTCAACTTGCAAATGCGAGCCCAATTCTGGTTACCAGAAGGAGACCAGGCAAGTTGATCCTTCAACTTGCCCAACAATTCGATGCACATCCACCACTCACCCTGTCTATCACCCTGATACCAAAAGTTGTACTTGTGAACCAAACGCTCCAGTATGTCCCAACATAATATTCTGCGCTGGAGGTGCCCACAAAGTTCTTAAGCCATATGCAAAGAATTGCACCTGCGAATTGGACAATCCAGTTCCTCCGACTTGCCCACTGCTTAAATGTCGGGAAGGAAATCATCGTGTATATCACCCAGATACCAGAAAGTGTACATGCGACCCCGACTGCCCTGACCTATTCTGCATTGCGGAACAGCGACCAACATATGATCAAGCTACCAACTCGTGCTCATGCCAATGGATTCCTGGATTAGAGCCAAACAATACGTCGACCCCCATCAGAGATGAGAACTGCTCCGATATAGTCTGCATTTCTGAGAAGCATCCAGTTTATGATGCCGAGACAGGCAAGTGTGCTTGTGAATGGATACCAGGACTGGAGCCAATTCTAGAGCCTATTGATCCATGCGTTGGCATCTTGTGCATTTCAGAAATGCAGCCCACAATTAATGCTACGACAGGACTCTGCGAATGTGAATGGATTCCAGGTCTCGAGCCAAAAGACGCCATACCAGTGCCAAAGCCAATCATCAGCTGCACGGATATTTTCTGTATTGCTGAGAAACATCCGGTATACAATGCAACCAGTGGACGCTGTGAGTGTGAATGGATTGATGGATTTGGACCGGCTGCAAGTTAACTCTAGAAAGCAAATTTGTTGCCTGGTGGATGTTGAAGGACAAGTAAACGAAGCGGCACAGTCATTTCCCCCTTCAATCTGACCAATTAAATCGAGCTTGTTTTCCTGAAATCCTTACTTCCAAATTCTTGAAGTGATCAATGTTCCAGACTTGTTCCGTATGTATGACTTATGCAGCTAATCAAGCCTCGTACAAGCACGGTTCCGCCACCCCTCACATTGAATTTTGCCTGAAAAAACAGCTGATTTTAAGGTTGTGTGGAAGAAAAAAATTCTGGTTAGCCACACCTGCATATTCTAAAAATCTGAACAACGCCCCTCCCCGTTTGAAAATAATAGAATAGTCCCAATTTTAGAACAAGCTGGTTCCACAAAGGTCTTGAGTTCAGCGCCAAGTAGAGTCAGAAATTCCTTCTGGCACAGCCCGCTGACACGAGCACCCATATTTGAGCCTCGATGTCGCTTTCGAGCCTTCAATCCTTTGTATAATTTATGATTCATCGAATGAGAAGACGCGTCACTTGAGCTGTAAATTCCTCAGACGATGAAGGTGTAAGCTCTTATCCATCGATTTGTATAAGTTTCACAAGAGCATGGGCGAGCTTTTGCATCGAGCATTGACCTGCAATCGACTTGGACTTTTTGCTTCTTACATCCTGAATCTATGGAACTGTGGAATGCAGTGGCTTTTGATCCATGTTCAAGTAGTAGACCAAACTCCTAGCTGTACAATTTTATTGGCTTGCTCCACGATTCAAAGGCAGCTGAACTTCTCTAGGTCAAAACGCTGTGTCGAGCATTGCTCCGAGATTGGATAAGGTCCCAGCTCCATCAATGAATGTCTATTTCGGCCCTTGCTTTTTGGATCATGTCCACGAGTGTTAGGGAGAGGGATGATATTCAAAGTGTCAATCGAGTGGCCTGTTGCATATACGAGATCAAATCAGCTTGATCGATTTTTGGCGGCATAATGGTTCGTGGAGACTGCTGTTTGGTACCGTAGTATGCCTCCCAAGCTCCATTTTGGCTTGCTGACCCGAGAGCGCAGAGGTTGATATCGAAAATGCAGTTCAAGTATGGGAGAGCTCGAAGAAGCTTTGATTAAGGATAGAGGAGTATCCGTTTCAATCCGGAACGCAGCGCTTTTGCAGAATGGCATTTCACTGTTCAAGTCTAATCTGAAGCGATACACGATATGCTGGGGCGCCGTTCAGGAGACCAAATGGGATAGCGACTCTTTTAATATTTGCGATGGAAATGTTCAAGAAAGATGTCGGGGTGAAGATGATGACCATGAATTGTCGTCTTCGCATTTCAAACACTCGAGAATGATTGAAATAGGAAGGTGGAAGAAAACGTGCTTGGTTATGTAAGCAAACGCAATTTCACATGATGAGCAAAACAAGATCGACCATTCTGTGCAAGACGCGCCCAGAGTTTGCAGCAAGTAATATTCTCCATCACATGATACCTGTAGGCAAGGTTTGTATATTTGAGCTGTCCGCTCGCTTGAAGTCAGATACTCTAGGCATCAATTGCCATTCTTCACTCTGGCTCCTGCCCACAATAGTCTTGTGCGGCAGCGAGTATCTTTATTCTAAGCATTTTCCTCACCCATTTTCCTTGTGACTCCTTTCACTCGTCGATTCCCCAAGTGCTAATTCATAAGTAAGTATGTATAGAGTACCAGACATATACCGCTGGTCTCTCAGTCTTCACAAGTGTAAGAGCCATTCACCCTCAGTTTATTCCACCTCTTGTAGATTGAAAGTGTATCAGATAGCATAAGATGCAACACAAGTCGTCATGATCTTGCGTCACCATGATGATGAGTGGTGTGAGAGCATGCAACCAGGGTGATATGCGTTGAATGAGACCACCAGTATCACGCAGTCCAGCTTGCCCTCCTCTGGTGAACCAGAAATCCAGGCCTTTAAACGAACATGGCTCCTGTTCTTGATTTGGGGTGCCATCTTAATCACGGAAAAGGAGCTGGAGTAGGAAACCCGGGGTTTAAATTACTTTCCAGGCAAGCATCAAAACCGTCAAGATCGAAGGATGGATCAAACATTGAAAAAGGGTCAATGTCTCCTGTAGCACCAAGGTTAAAAGGCGATGGATCGATTTCCTGCATTTGCCCAGCACCATAGGTGGGTGCAGTAGATGTGGTAGTCATTTGAGTTTTGGGGATGGACGTAACAAGGTCTGTTTTGTTGCTTAGATTTGCAAGGTAAATGGCGGGGAATGGGGAACAGACAAATTAAAAATTGAAGACTTACGATTCTCCGCACTCGCCATTGAGTGGTGGTTCTGGTTATTTGCGGTCAAGTTATTATCGGTGTTGGGGACAACATCTTGTTGTGATGCCGAAGTTCTATTTTCCGATGAAACGGTGGAGAATACTCGGTCGATTTCCTTGATCATTTTCTTGCCCATGTTCGCAGCATTGGCAGCTGTCCAGTATTTGCCCTCTAGACCTTCCAATAGTCTACAGCTTGCTTGAAAGTGAGCTCGAGCGCGCAAACGATGCAAGGGCAATCTGTTGTGGCGCATTTCTCGATATGCAATGCTCAGAGAGAGTGAGATGGCGTATGGAACAAAGGGAAATAAAACAAGTTGGTCTTGAAGTTCGTAAGGGGTGGTAGAAGAAAGAACGATGGTTGAGAGGGATTGACGCAGATAAGAGGCCGAAGAGCGGTTAGGCTTGGCCCAGATATGGGATCTATGGGAAATTATAGAGATGCTATGGTAGAGCATTTCAATTGTGGCTAGAGGGAGGCATAGTAATGAGCACCTTCTGCAATGGATTCAAAGGAGCATCGACCAGAGACATGTAGTGAGATTCAGGTAAGATGCATTCACAGAGAAAAACAACACATACCGAGGGAAGCAGTACCAATGTGAGACGCTCCGCATTCCGAAACCAATTCTTCAAACGCAGGAAAGTCCACATCCATGCAGCCATGTTCCGATTGATTCGGTGGTCGATAGATCTCGATAACGTTATCCAGCAATAATATAACCTGTAGGAACAGGCGAAAAGCAGGTTCCTGTCGTTTGAAGCATTGATGGAAATCCTTTCTCATATCGCGCTCATGCATTAAAACAGGACGCCCGTGAAAAGCAGCGCTCATTCGATCCAATGCATATACACAGCATAAAAGTTTCGCGCTGGCATCTTCCTGTTGCCCCTCAAGATGTAATCCCATACCTTGGAGGTAATGGGCAGCTTTTCCAGAAAATTGAGATGCGAGATCTTCACTACTAGGATTGTCAATGAATAGAGATAGTAGACAGAGGGCTTGAATCAATACGAGTTTGTCGGTTACAATGCCGAGTTCTATGATTAGCCTCATTGCTCCGGATACCTTTTCACCAAATGCTCGACAAGTCATAGGCGAATCCGTTTCATTGAGGATCAGATGCTCCGTGGCAGAGAAATTCTTAGAAGCTGCCAGGGAGATAGCTTGTTCCAGAAGAATTCGGGCGGGGTCCGAAGGGGATAGCTTGTGGTATCTGGTTTCATCGATGATGGGGAAAATCGGATTAATCTTGTCGAAGTATATTCTGGATAACACGGCGAGATGAGCTATAGGTGGCATAGTTGACAGACATTCTTGTTCTATGAGAGGTACTAGTACATCACGGATCAAGGGTGTAGAGCCATAAAACAGATTCGAGCTAGTCTGTTGTATGTTCGAGGAATGAGGAGCTCTTTTCCCAAGTGTGGAGGAGAGCCATACCCCAACGCTGTCCGGCAACACGTTACGAATTGCATCTGGACTAGTAGCAGCTAGAAAAATCGATTCTGGATTCAAGTCTCCAATGAATCGTGACTGACCGAGAGAATTGTCTTGGCTTTGAGGCGCGTTGGCTCGAATATGGGCACCTCCGCTCAATATCCTCGCAGCTTCAAGGTCTTGATCACTACTGTCTAGATTTGATGCAAGAGGTGAAACGGGACCTGGCTGTTCATGAGATACTGTCCTTCGGTATTCAGCATCTGTGGTGAGGGAAACACTGCTTGCATTGTGTGGCTTGGCGGTGGCTCCTTGAGAAAGCCGGTCATCGGAGTGAACTTTGGTGGATGCTCCTGCTGGTGAAGAATTTGGCGATATTGAATTACCAGCGATAGTATGATTACAGCGTTTCTTCCTCTTCCTGCACGATTCGCATGCTTTTTGTGCCTGTTGCCTTTTGACGGAGCCAGTTCCGTCGGAAGCTACAAACTTGAACATTATGTCGGAGGGCTGAGCAGGGGCTGCTGTTTTGGCCGTGGCATGTGGTTGAATGGCGGAGCTGATCTTTTCCGCGATCATTTAGACCGAGGAAGTGTGGATGAGTATGTCTTTATGGCGGCCCCATTCTGCTGCTGTGTTCTGTGGATGAGCATGTTTCTAGAGTAATGATGGGCAGTAACAATATGGCAAAATACTACATGGCGGTGTACCACTCGCTGTAAGATAATGGCTCTTTGGTGGTCCTTATGGTCGGGAACCGCTTAACACCTAGAATTCCAGTCCGAATCACCAGTTTTCTATCGATATTCAAGAGAAAATCCGGGGATGTGCGATGAAGTTTGGGATGATTGGAATGTCACCCCAAAAAAACCCAATTGTCTCGGCGGAGTTTCCACATTCAGCTACAGCCTCCGACGGCATTCTTTGTTTTCAAGACAAATCATACAATAATCACAGATCTGAAGATTTTGGCAGTATGGCAGCGATGATGTCCTTCGTAGAAAGATCAAACAAGTTCTCAAGATTGTTTCTTTTGCGCGGAAGTTCCGTTTAAAGCTTAGCGTATCTACGAGTACAGTAGCGCTATTATGCATTACATAATCATTATCGGATCTCCTGTTGCTCTGATTCTGATGAACAATAATAATGTTAACGCATATTGTCCGATATCATCATTCTTCCATCTCCAGTTTTCTGGCCAGGATTTCCATTGAATTGGTTACACAAGCAAGGTCTCTTCAAGTCAAGAATTGAACACGATGCGAACCAGCAAAGCGGCCTCCTCTCTTAAGCAAATCCAACAGCGCCTAGTTTCTTCAAACCCCTTCCTTCGGTCTGCGAAAAGTTTTCATATGCCCGATGAAAAATATTCCACTTTCCGCTTCTCACCCGATATTGGCATGCACAGAGGTGTGAGTTCTTGCCCCTAACTGGGATAAACGATCTCATAACACATTTCAACCTCCGACATGCGTTGGGAACGTCTGCACATTGGGTCTGGATGTTTTCCTAAGACCAAAACCCCTGCGCTATAATATCACACAGGGGATGGGAATGTTCAGCAATCTTTCGATGTTTGATGAACCTCATAGTCCATACCTCCTTGCAGTGTTTCGAAAGTTGAACATTTTGGATAACGCCGTCGACATTTGGGTTGGGAAAAATACACAAGTCTTACCCAGTGGCTTGGTGCATGCGCTGGCATTGTCACTGCTGCTGTATGAGTCCGTGGAGGTGCTCACTATATGTGAAAGAAAGTTCTTGCCAGCCTCCTAGTATTCCAACAGTTAGCTCTTTGCCAGAAGTTTCTCTCATTGTTGGTTGCAATGCATGTTAACCAAAACCAGGTGAAGTGCACACGACGAATCTCGAAATAGAGGAAGACATCTTGGCACCTGCTGTTGACTGTTTTCAATTGTTCTTCCGTAACGCATTACTATTTTAGCCGTCGAACTCTGCAAGTCTATTGTTCGAAATGAATGGCAAGGTTTCTATAGTATATTATATGATCATCGAAATATGACCCCGAGAAATGTTTAGTTTCTAGCTAAGTGCTCATATCGTTGGACAGGGCGAGGATATGAGCACGCGTAATGTCGATACCACTTTCAAAAGCCGAAACGTATTATGTCTAGGTTCTTTTTCTAATACTACCATTCGGACTAGGAAACCAGATGACCTCTTAGGCTCAGATACCTCAATTTCAAATGAGGGCATTTCTTGGTGTGCGACTGACTTCCTATATCGCACGATGTGTTCTCCCAAACTTCCTAAACTTTCAAAGTATAAACATACCTACCCCTCACCACCTTGAAATATCCCCATTCATAAGGAGTGAACTCTACAACTACCCGGAAATCCCCTCTCATCAGCTAGGGAATTACCTTATCTCACTGCCTCTGGAAAGACAACCTCCCTATAGTGACAACTGAGGATTCAACCACCGCGGTAAAATTATATGTACATTTACGCCCCCGTGCAGGTGACATGTAGAGTTCCTTGAGATTCAGATAGTCGTGGCTCTTGTCTTGGGTTGGGCTTGACTAGGTTGATCCGATAATTGTGACGAGTTTGTCGAGCAGACTATAACAAAACGTCCGATCTTTGAAATGTCAACTGATGGCAGCTTTGGATGAGGAATGAGAGGTTGAATGATATCAATCAAGTGCAGCTCAGCTTATGTGGTATGTGAGGCGGTGCACTTACTTAAGCGTCAATTAGATGCATGACTGTTTCACAGGCACGCACACGTATAGATAGACGAGTAGTTTTAACCGCCACCCTCCACTCCTGAAGTGAATCTCAAACAGCACAGCTCCTGTCATTCTGATGACTGCCCGGCAAACCTTCCCCAAAACTCAATCTCCACATTACCCCGCATTCAACTTCATGGCCCGTATCCTCACTTTCCTTTGTAAGGCTACTGGCATATTCAACGGCCAATGACTCTTGGGGGGTCGACAGACTTCTCAAATCGGCAATCCCCGCACATTTCACTTCTCCAATTCACCATCACCAATTCCCACTTACACGGAGCTGACGAACCTTCAATTAGAACTTCCTTTCGAATCCAAAGGCCCTTTACCTTCTTTCTTGTCCTCATATACAGCAACCAACTTCTTTCTGGTAACCTTACACCGTACAATCATTTCACACCAAGAATCAAGACCTTTGATTAGCATTCAAAGCATCTGTCAATTACTCGTATCTCTGATTGTCTCCTTTTCTTGCATACTCCAAGACACTTCTACTTACAAATCACGGACGTGATCTCTGTTCGACTCCCCTTCTAACTTGTCAAGATCACTCGCCCACCTACCCAAGCCTCAGTCATCACCTCGGCTTCGTCTCCATCATGCTTTCTCGTCCACGTCTTTTTCCCTCCTCCGCTCACTCTTCTTTTCTCAACACCAAATCCCATTTCTGTCATATTCGCAAATTCAAGGTGAACTCTGCACTCCGCTCACTTGCTACTGAAGCAAAACCAACAACCATGGCTTCCATGAACTCCATGAATGCCGTGAACCCCAAGAAAGAAGGCGACATCTCCGACGTCTTTGTTTCCCTTTCCGGCAGCCAAGCTACACCTCTCCCAGAGCGTTTCGCTGACATTAAGCGCAATCTCATTCGCGGTCACGAAGAAGCTGTTCAGGCATCCTTCACTCGTCTGATTGATCGTCTCAAGCACGAGAATCCCAAGGTTGCAAAGTGGGGTCCGAGAATCATTCCAAGTGTCAACTTCCAGGATGTGGTTGACAGGAATGTAAGTGAGGATGTATTGCAGGATATTAGAGATAAGGGCACACTTGTTATTAGGGGTGTTGTGGATGAGAACCTTGCGAGAGGCTATAAGCAGGAGGTGGAGGATTATGTTAAGTTAAATCCTAATACCAGAGGTACGCTCTCATCTTTCTTCTTTAATCAGTGGTGCTCTCAAATCTGAATGAACGTTTGCTTCGGGTATTGAACAAACGGATCAAGACGAGCAGAAACTAACAAATTCAGGCTTCCCTGCAAATGATCCTCAAGTCTTCGAACTGTACTGGTCACCACCACAGGTTAAGGCTCGGGGTCATCCGAACATGATCATTGCCCAAAAATTCCTCCTCAATCTCTGGCACTCTGCTGACCCAAATTCCCCCATCTCCCTTTCCCAGCCAGTGGTCTACGCTGATCGCGTCCGCATCCGTCAACCCGGTGATTCGGAATTTGCGCTCGGCCCTCACGCCGATGGTGGATCTGTTGAGCGCTGGGAGCCCAATGGCTATGGTATCAACGGAGTCTACGATTCCATTTTCCAAGGAAAATGGGAAGAATTTGATCCATTTGAGTCTTCATCCCGCGTTCCAGCTGTGAGCGATCTCTACCATGCTGGTGGAAGTTGTTCCATGTTCCGCATGTTCCAAGCCTGGCTCGGTATGTCTCACACTGCACCTGGAGAGGGCACATTAAAGGTTAACCCCCTTATTCAACTCACCACCGCCTACTTCCTACTTCGACCTTTCTTCGAGCCAATCACAGAATTGCCTGAGGGAAAGGAGGATGAGTATACTGAAGAATATCTCCGTCCCGAGAATTGGAGATTGATCCCAGCTGATAGGATGACAACCGCTCTTCATGGTGCCACGCCAAGCCGCGGACAGGAGATGACGGAGAAGTTGCATCCGCATTTGGATTTGAAGAACACTATGGTTCATATTCCAACCATCAGACCAGGTGATTACGTCGCTTGGCATTGTGATAGTAAGTTCTTATCTGTTTCCACCCACCCCTCCTCCTGATCATCCTTCTCCGGACTGAACACCTGATTGACCCACCACAAATAGCAATCCACGCCGTAGATAAAACCCACACTGGCCAAACCGACAGCTCCGTCCTCTACATCCCCGCTTGCCCCCTCACCCCCATCAACGCCGAAGCACTCGCCCGCCAGCGCGAAACCTTCCTTGCCGGCGTCCCGGGCCCAGATTTCCCAGGTGGAAAGGGCGAATCGGAACATATCGGCCGACCAGGTATTGAGCAACTCGAATCGTGGACTGGCGAAGAGGGATTGAGGGCAATGGGATTGAGTAAGTTTATTGCGAGTGAGAAGGGAGCAGGTGTTGAAAAGGCTGTCGAGGAGGGAAATAAGTATTTGGGATATTAGAGAGTGGAGGAGATTGAAAGGTTGGCTTGATATGGCATGCAAAGGTATGATGATTTTATGGAGTGCGCAATTTGAAATTACATTAGGGTTTGATCCATGGAGAAGCTAGCATGGAATGGCGTCAGGTTTCATCTTTGCATTTCGATACTTTCGTTTATTTACCTCTCTGGGGAGGAAGCGTCGGATCGGGTTTTTACTCATATTACTGCAAGGGAAAAAAAGTTGAAGTGGGAGCAGAGCTCTTTGATCGGAGTTATCAGATGTTATTTTAAAAACTTACATAGCAATGAATCATGGTAAAAAGAAGTAGAGGTGAGGTACACTGGTGTGATCTTCTGATGGAGGCAAAAGTGCGTTTACTGTTTATGGATGGCTTTTCTCCGCCTTGGTTCAAAGACGTTGATATTATATTCCCTTGAAGGTTCCTGAGCTCAAAATATCCAAGCCAATCTAACTTACAGATTGAAATCAGAATATGCTTCCTTGAATTTTTACAAATGGTCTCGATTTTGCCATATACCTCTCAGGCTGAATAGCAAGAAAAATTGGTAACACAAATAATCCATGAGCTCTTCTATGCCCCGTCATCTTGCATTACTCGAAGTCTTTCTAAACTGATACCCACCCGAGTTCTTCAAGATCGCTTCCAGCCCCTTATCAGCCAACTCAACAGCAATATCGAGCGCAGTTTTGTCGTCCATATTAACGGCATTCACATCGGCCCCTTGACTCAACAACAACTTCACGACAGTGCCTTGCTGCTTCTGGACCGCCATGTGAAGCGCAGTATTTCCCTGATGCTTCTCCGACGCTCGGACATTCGCATCGATTCTCGCACCCGCGAGTACCATCTGCATGATTTTGTAATTGCCACAGCGGGCCGCGAGATGCACCGGGCGCAGTCCATCCTCGCACATGCATTCTCGATCCGCGCCCGCGTTCAGGAGCAGCAGCACGCCCCGCTCGTGTGCTTGCTGGATCGCGTTTCCCAGCGGGGTGCGCATCCTCGCGTCTTGCACGTTGGGCTGCGCGCCCCTGCTCAGCAGAAATTCGACTTCGGCTTCGCTGGCGAATTCGCTCGCTTTGAGGAGGGGCGTCCACCCGTAGTTCGCGTCGAGATTCATCTCGTAGCCGAGTTTGAGGAGCGGGGTCCAGCCGACTAGCTGGGGCGCCGCGTTGATGTTGGCGCCGTGTGTGGCGAGGATTGTCATCACTTTCACTCCGCCGACTCGGCCGCTGGCTAGAGTCATGGGTGTGCCATCGATGTTCGAGACGCTGCTTTCTGGATCTGCTCCCCTGGAGAGTAGGAGTGATACGACTGCCTCGTTGCATTCATACGCAGCACTCATGAGAGCAGTGTAGCCGTAACCGTTTTGCTCCTCAATACTCGCTCCCTTGTCCAACAACACTTTTACCGACTCAGCTAGAAGTATCTTTCGTGATTCGGCCTGATCAACCTCCTGGCCTGCTACTAGAGTGAGTGGTGTATCCTTCGAACTATCTCTGGAAGGAATGGATATATTTTTCGACTTCCTCGAGATGATTTCGAGAGCCTCTACTGCTCCTCTCGCAGCAGCTACATGTAATGGTGTATATCCACGCGAATCATAAGCTTCAATCAAAGCCTCTTCATCAACCAAGGATTTCACAGCTTCGATATTTCCCGTCCGTACCGCAACATGAAGAGGAGTTTCTCCCTCCTCGGGCTCCATATCTGGACGCCGACTAACTTCACTCTTGCAGAACGCATCATAGCAGTATTGATTATAAAAATCCCCATCGACATTTGGATTGCCATGTCGAACAAGGAGATCGATGAAATCCTCTCTATGAGCACCAGGGCTACCGATTGTAGCAGCACAGTGAACTGCTACTTCCATGTCATGATGAGGGAGCGTCTCGGCTCTTTCCACAATCAAAACAGATCTTGCCCACTGTTCGCTATAGGTGGCAAAAGTATTGATGGATAGAATGTATCCAACGCCTTTCGCTATCATGCTTTTGACAGCTTCGACCACTTCTGGCTCCTCGTTCGGCGAGGTAACGATCTGAAGTTTCGGCTCAAGATCACAATGAACTTCCAAATTCAACCCAATCTTACCATAGCGTGGCCTGGTAGCGCTGATGAATTTGTTGATTTTCAGGAGATACCATTTACCACGAATGCCACGATCCTCCCACTCTAGCCGAGGGGTATCTGGGCCGACCCCCTCCAGCCCGGTAAGATACGAAGGTGCCCAGGCTGGATGAAGTTTCATGCGCCGTGAGCCAGCGAAAGCAGCAATGACGATCGTGTCATCTTTCATCGCGCGATAAATCATCTGCATCCCCTCTTCACGCGTCATCCCATTCGTCCATGTCAAGCCCAAACTGGGGAAGAAAGCTCTAGCATAATCTATATCCACCCCTGATTTACGATCGCCACAGGCTTCAACAAGATCTCGGATGGTCAATCGATACTCATTAGACTTGGTCATTATCCCTAACCAATGATACAACTTCTTATATCTTCCCTCATCCACTAAATGAAGCGTCTTGAGATGGGAGATCATATCGGCAAAGCTGACACTTCCGGTCGCTGTAACAACAATAGCCGTACTCGCAAGCTTGATTTCCTGGAATGTCCAAACTCGAGTGGCCCATTTCCCACAAGCAAGTGCCACAGCGACCTCCAGTAGATCCGTGGACTGCAATTGCAGAACCAGAGCATCGAATATGAGCACAGCTTCTGCTTGGCCATAAACCGTGGGCATCGAATTGATCAAATCAACCGTGAGTAATTCATCTTCAATGGGTGCCGTCGGCCAACCACCGGGGATCACTAATACGTCCGTCCATATCCATTCACTCTGGAGACCCGCTCGCCTCAAAAGTTCAAATACCTTGACAATCTTCTTTTTCTCCAGCCCGCCAAGTTTTTCTTCTCGCTGCAGTCCTTCAATCCACACGTGGGACAGCGCTACGTATCCGTCTCGTCGCAAAGACCACTCCCCCTTCACATTGACACAGAGCACCGCTCCGGTCTTTGCAGATTCCTCCACCATCTTCCGCGGCGGACTGATCGCAAAAGGTTCCACATCCCAGAGACTCGGCCACCATTTCTGTAACGCTGTCAAATCCTCCTCTCTAGATGGAAGATTCGTCGGCTTGACATCATTCGATTTGAAGAGACAGAATTCTGCATTCGGACGAACTACTTTCTCGAAGATCTTTTCAACCTCTGTCACGCTCCAGTGCTCTAACCTTCCGATGGCCAATGACCGGGCTTGTTCTGGTGAGACTCCATACCGCAAGAGGAGTTCCCACAGGGGGAAGTAAGGACTTGGCGCTGTATACACTGGCATGGTGATGATGATGATGATGATGTAGGCTCATGGAATCTCTCGTGGATCACCACCTCTCGCAAGTTCTCGCGAAAATGAAATTGCCTCTCGAGACGGGGTCTTGTTATTCCCCCCCCAGAATCATGATGCTCGTGATGTGCTTACCATCGCCTGTTGTGCCTGGTGCGGCTGGAATGAATAGTGGCGGGCTGAAAGCACTAGCTTCGGAATATGTCTTGGCTGGCGGTTATGTAACGTTACAGATAAGTATTACCTGATAGCCTCATCGAAAATCCGAAAAAAGTCACATTGATAGATTCGAGAAGTGTTTCCATTATCTATCCAATATAGATTATTCAGACTAGAAGTTGAGCGAATTGCGAAGATCATAGTAGCTTCGCTAGGTTGGTTACCAGGCCGTTGAATGCCCAGATAAACACTCACAACATACAACATCCCAGAGCAAGAACCTATGCCAGCAAACATGAACAAGTTGATAGAAGCGTACGATATTGGGCCCAACCGCGCTCGCTACGTTGCCGAGTCTGCGTTGGTGAGGTTCTCCGAAGAAGATATCAGACGTATTCTTTCGCAACTAGAGTCGCTTCCCAAAATCCCTGGGTCAAATAATCCCTGCGGACCGGTCTTCAATCGTTACTCGGATTTTCCCATATGGATGCACGTACTTCTCTGGAGTTTAAGGTCGATTGGGATCGTTTGTCTACTGCCCATCCAAGCAGGAGCCACTGTCGTTCTCCTCACTCGCGGTCGATTTACCCCGATATGGAAAGAGATACCTCGTCCCAGTATGAAATTGGCTTTATGGGCCAGCGAGTTTTATACATTTATCAAGGCTCCGCTGAAGCTCGTCGAGGAGTCTATTCGCAAAGAAGCTGCCCTGTGCGTAAATAGAAATGGGAAATTCAGCATCAGGTCGGAGGGTTATACGGTCATGTCACATGTCTGGGGCGAGACGATGGGCTGGCAGACTCCCGATGCATTCGGACCTGTGGAGCTTGGATTACGCGAAATGGGAATCCCAATGGCTCATTTCAGGCGCTTCTTTGGCCGATGCGATGCGGAATGGCTGTGGGTAGATTTCATTGCTATGCCTGAGGTATTGGAAAATATGGATGCAGCAGAGAAGGACAAGATAGAACGATTGAGGATCGGAGTCATCAACTGTTTACGGAACATCTATACCAGATCAGACAAAGTGATCGTCCTCGATACGCTACTGCTGCGACTCAAGACACGCAGCCCGATCGATGTCGCGGTTACATTGTGCCTGGGCTTTTGGATGACGCGTCTATGGACATGGGTGGAAGCCAGACTGGCGCCCAAAGTGCTGATAAGAACGGCAGACTGGAGCATCGATCTCGACTCCATCCTTGAGCTATTGGGGAAGACGGTTCTCAATGAGGAGCATCGATACCATGGTATCTTGCGACATCTATGGACTCTGAGGCAAGAGACGATTGAGCTTCTGGGCATCTCAACTATCATGGAAGGCGCGTGCATAGGCTGCGCGAGTAGATTTACGGATGTTAAAATTGATACCGGGAGAGCACTATACCCGCTGTTGGGCTTGAGGTGGGAGTATGGGTGGGATCTAGAGCAGGGTTTTCAGAACATAGTGAATACTTATCCAGAGGAAGGAAAATGGGCGATGGAGTTCCGACAGATGAAATTTGGTCTTTGAGGCATGTGATTACAATTCGTCTGGTGTTCCCTATCTAGGATTGAATAATTGATTATAGAATAATTTGTCCAAAGAGACCTGGCTGACAAGAGGATCTATGTGAGTTCCAATTCGAATATAAAACAACTTTTTCATACTGTCATCTTGACATAGAGGAAGGCATTGAATGGAAAGCAACTTCTACATCAAAATTTGGCATCAATGTCGCGAAATGTGATTATAAACTAGCCACTTGAATTATTGATTACAATTCGAATCCACAGCCATGGTTAGCCAGGTCTTCACAATACGAATTCCATAAGCAAATGTACTTTCACCAAAATAAGAAACTCCGATTCGCACCCGAGAGTTCATTTCATGTTCATCCATGGTCCTGATGGTCCTGGAATCAGACTACCACTAAGGCTTCTCCCACAGATTCCTTGAAATTAATGCGAACTTCTTAGATGATGCCACGAGCCATAACAACCGAAGTGACAATCACAACAAACAAAGTTTGATCCATCCTATTCGCCAAATTTGTCGAACTGACTACAGCCACCGTAGTTGGAAGATGCTGTGCCAACGTAGTCGTGGTTGTACTACCCACGCTTTTCGATCCAGGACCACTGGGTCTTGGAAGTCCGCTCGTGAGTTGATCATAGGCATGCGCATTGATCGGTCCTACGTTATAGGTCCAAACTGTGGCATCGCCGGTGTTTCCTTTGGGGTAATATTCGCAAACAACGAATAGCCAAGGATGACCGTTGTCTACTAAATATACAGCGGCTGCGCGAATATTAGTGTTAGCGCTACTCGCAGTGGTATATATCGGTCCGAGATAGAATATCCGTGTTCCGACCGGAGTTGAACATGTTGAGTGACAGGAAATTTGGAAAGGGAAAGCTTACGACAATTGTTCCAACCACAGCCAAGATGCGTGGTGTCTTTCCATACCATTTGAGTAAAAGCATCAGTCTCATTGTATTGGTCCCGTACCCCAGTAGCGATACCGTCAGTATCGTTGTAGTACATGTGGGCCGCTTGCCCCCAGAGATTGATAACATCGTGGATAGTATAGTTATATGTAAAACCAGGTATGTCCATTTCTAGGGGGTACCTCACTTTGGTGTACCCATAATGTTCGCTAACGATCTGTGATTGACGAGCATTAGTAAAAATCTCCAATGAAGTCAAGTTATAAGGTTATGAAAAGTGACCCCATACATTCTTGTTCCAAAAATCGCAAAGATGGGTCCAATTAGCGCTTGAATCCGCTAGAGCATCATCCCAAACTAGATCCAGGTGATTGAGAATTTTTCGATACCAATTAACACCCCAAAGCATCTGAGCTTTAAATGCCGCTGGAGAACTGAATCCTGTCTCTTCTGGGCGTGCCTGAGTATTGATCGTCGGACTGGTATTGTGGCCAGGAATGAATATAGAGATGGGGCTGAATGGTGGAGAAGAAAGAACAGAGGTAGATGTTGGGGTCGGGGAAGGGGGGGAGATGGATGACTGTACTGCGACCTGTATGTTATTATGCATTCGAGGCTTGGTAATCATTGAGGATGAAGCCGAGGGAACATCTCCACCCGCCCCTGAAGATAAAGCGCCCAATACAGAGTCTTGCGGTATTGCGATTGCAAAAGCAGAGTTTAGAAGAAGAGAGGCCACGACAGAAGGATATGTAGTGACTAAATCAGCAATTTTCAAGCCGACGATCACTGTAAACAAGCTCTGGCTCAACGTGCTTGCTTTGTTTTTTGTTTCGATGCTTGATACTACAGCAGTAGTCGTAATAGTGGCCCTCGTGGAAGCAACCGTCATAGAAACAATAGTGTGAGGTGTACTGCTTATACTAGTCGCATTACTCAGACCAAGATCAGTAGGTGCAAGAGTCCCATGCCCAACTCTGTACCAATTGTGAATCCAGAGAAACTGATTCTTGAACTGCTCAAGTGTGCTAAGCCCAAGTCTCTCTGGGGAGGCTGGTGTATTCAGGGGTGGTGCTGAAACCTCAACTGCTGTGGGAATAACAGTCGGTGATGCGGTGATTTTGGGGTCATTTCCTCCAAAACTGCTTAGTTTTGAGGTTAGGGACTTGGGTAGTATGATATCTGTTATGTGAGAAGAGCTGCTCATTGCATAGTCAACTTCCCCAGAGAATAATGGGCTCATTGCTGAGCCTCGTTTAAATGTAGAATGTTCTTGAGATGGTGCAATTGCAATGCTAAAAGCCAGAAGAACAGATATCAAGAAAGAGAGATACATGGTATCTATCAACATCGTGATTCGATAGCCTTACTTGAAATGAATATTCTGAAACCTCACTGTTCTGATATTTCAAGGCGAAGGGTTGCTGGAAGGTAGAATAATAACAAGAAGAGAATCGAGCCAGAAAACCAGATTTGTTCTCTTAGAAAAACAAAGATATGTGAAGGATCTCTCTCTAGGTATCAGAATACCTAGAGTTTGAGTTGTGCAGTTTGTCTTTTGAGAAGTTGTATTAATTTTAAGGACCTCAACAATTTCTGATGGTGCTGAATTGTGAAGTCTATAGAGAGAGTATCGTCTAGAAAACTCTCCTATACCTGGCAGTGTCTTTGATCTCTTCCCTGTTGGCTCGAAACCTAATAGGAAACCAAAGCCCAAGCCTTGTCTCAATTCACTGCTACAATATCAATTGAAGCTTTCATTCCTGTTTATCAATTCACTGATGCACACAGCTTACCATTGGCAGGAGTCTCACATCTTGATTCCCCAACCCTAATGGAGATATTTTTATTCGTTTTGCTTACCAGTTCACAGTAATAAATGAGATTTACAAATTTGACTCCTAGCCCTAGAGAATGTTTTTAGTTTTTGCCAATTTCGCCCTTGACCCATTTTTCAAGACCACCTCGAGCAATGATCTCTTGCACATTTGGTGGTAATTCTCCAACCTTTTGACTCCACTTCTCACCACCCTCACCTTCCTGTACCTCTACCTTGCTGCGCCTAACATCCCATACAAACTTCCATCCTGTTCTTCTTGTCAAGATCTTCTCTCCTTGTGGCACAGCTTGTTCAGCTGGTTTTGGAGAATCAAGACTTTCTTTGTTTTCACTTGGCTCTGTGACTTCTTTCTTAGGGACTGGTGCAGAAGCAGCAAAGTGCTCCCTTAATCTTTGTACTAGTCTTGGAACTTCGACACCCATCAGAGCGTTATTTATACTGTTTCTGGAGAAAATATTTCCGAAGCTTCCAGCAACCACCATAGGAATCTTTTTAGCGAGGATAGCAGTAGCAGCCTGTTCTCTTGAACTGCCACATCCAAAGTTGAAGCCAGAAACCAGAATATCGCCTTCACGAGCGATGGTTCGGAACTCCTTGTCATAATTTTCCATGCAGACTTCAGCCATCTTTTCAACTGAAACACCGTCTTGATAGGTATATTTTCCTGGGTAGATAGCGTCTGTGTTGACATTGTCAGCATCGCAGAAGACAATTTCACCCTCAACCTTCTCTGGGAAACCGGGAAGGATCTCGGTCAATGTCTCGGTCTCGGTTGCCTCGGATTTCGAGGAACTACCAAAGAGGCTAGACTCGGCTCCATCAACAATTGACTCTGCTTGCGAGATAAGCTTCTCGAGAGCTTCCTCGATACTGATGGCTTTGTCCTCTTCAACGTTTCCATTGCCTTCACCGAGAACCACCTTGTTCACTCCAACGGGTGGCTCGTACCAACCAGGGCTAGAGATATATCCGCTAAGAGCACTGGCGGCAACAACCTCAGGACTAGCCAAGTACGCCTTGGCATCAGTGGATCCCATGCGCCCCTTGAAGTTTCGGTTACTTGCGCTTATGCCAACTTCACCTGGTTCTAATAACCCAGTACCGAGCCCAATACAAGGACCACATCCTGATGGCAAGGGTTGCGCACCAGCTGCAAGAAGGGCTTGCCAGTCACCTGCCTCTTCGGCAGCCTCTTGTTCAGGGATTGAGGCAGCAGCTATATAGAAATTGACACCTTCCGGAATTTTAGGGATGGTTTTATTGGGAGAAGACTCAGCAGCGTCTTTGAAAACCTTTGCAGCAGCAGCGAGATCAGAAGCACGTGAATTGGTGCATGAAACGAGGTATGCCTTGTTGAGCTTGATTTTTTGGGCTTCCAAATCACGAATAGGTGTGGCGATTTTAACACTATTGGGGCCAGCAACGTAAGGAGAGAGGGTTGAAAGGTTGAGGTACAAAGATTTAGCATAGGTGGCACCCTTATCGGCCACTAGCTGGTTTTGAACGAGATCGTCAATACGAGCGTGTGTGAACCGTGGTACTTTGCCGTTCTTTGGAGCAAACATTGCGCTTGTAGTAGCCTTGTATCTTAACCAGGACTCAAGAACAGAATCAATTGGGAATAAGCCGGATAAAGCACCCCATTCCGTTGTCATGTTTGCGATAGTAAGTCTGTCATCGATAGGGAGACTGCGCATCGTCTGTTCTGATCCCGTAAATTCTATAGCATGGTTGAGAACGTCGTCACTGTTGAACAAGCCGCAAAGCGCAACGATAACATCCTTCCCTGTAACTCCGATTGGCAAGACTCCAGTGAAGGTGACTTTAGCGATTGGTGGAATCTGCCACCATGTGCGACCGGTTGCCCAGATACTTGCAGCATCTGTTCGTACCATAGGCGTGCCTAGACATCCAATACCGCCATACATGTTACTATGACTGTCTGAAGCGACAGTGACAGTTCCTGGCCAAGCATATCCTTCCTCTACCATGATCTGATGTCCGATACCTCGTCCTGCAGGATAAAAGTCCACCCCTTGCTGGCGTGCGAATTCCTCTATTTGTTTATATTTCTTGAGATTCGTCTCGCTCTTATTTTGTACATCGTGGTCGAGAGTGCAAACGATTTGGTTGGTATTATGAATTTTGGTTGCTCCAATGGACATAAATTTTGTTGCAACTGGCCATGAATTGCTAGGTAATATCAGAATTGTGAAAATGTGCTGGCTTTGAAGACGCTGACTCACTCATGGGTCATACAATAATGAGGGGAAAGAGTGACATAATCTATATATGGTAGGTTAGTAATTTCCTATGTACATATGCTTTGAGGGCAAATTCGATTTCACAAAGGCTGGCCTTCCACGTCCTCTGTTATAAAATCTTGGTTCCATACCTCCGGACTTCACAACCTTATCCTTTCCAAGCCCAAGGGAATACCTTTGAACAATCTTCTCTGTGAGGGTCTGCGCAACGCGAGGCGTGGTTTTAAGAGAGGCAAGAATGGCCGAAGAAGCTGGGTCTTCAGTCTGCGAGTGAAATACATCTTGCCAACGTCTTGCCGTCGCAGTATATGCACGATACCCTCCGCGGAGAGCTCCCAGTTCGTATATAGGGCGGGAAGGCCTCACTCGCAGGCCCTTGGGGCCAATTCTCTGAAAACAACATTGTCAGCGAGGACAAACTTTTGAATATAAGCAAGAAGATACGTACCAACAACATAACTCAAGAATTCATTGATTACCCTTTGAAATTCAAGAAGGGTAATATATTCTTCAGATTTTATCTGATAGCCATGTGGGCGGACCGCCGACAACCTATCAAAAGCATCAATCTGAAGCGGTCACAGAGAATCTGCCTGACCAGTCTGAATGGGGACTAGCAGATGTGTTCAGAATCGGCGTTGATGCGATTGGCGGAATGGCTAAATGACTAACAACCACTGGTGAACATCTAAATCTGAATTGATTGTACAACAATATAATATTGTACCATCAGAACGGTAATATCGCGTTGTCCGTTCGTTTTTTCCCCTGGCGGCTTAATTTCCATAGAAACTGTTGAAGAAAGACTACGAGTAGAAGAATGATTACAAATGCCATGAAATGTTTTTCTCCCTATGCCACCAAAAGCACCCCCTTTTTATGCGAGGTTTTTGCATTTCTATCACCATGTTCATTCTAGTTATGGGATATCATTGAAGAATTGGATCATTGTATCTAAGCCATATGAAACTCTCATTGATTCGACAACATCGCACATGTCGCATAAGCCACTATCACACCATAAGCCCTGATAGCATTGACCGTAAAATCATCACTCCTCGCATCAAAATCACTCTCACGAGTAGCCTACTAAGTTACTTACAACGCATGGGACAGCATAAGACACCCCTTTCGCAAAATCTTGGGCCTTTCGAAGTTGCTTCTTTCCAGCTTCGCTGGGAGTTTTCAAACCACTTATCTAGCACCGAAATACAAAGCTTAGGCATATGTTATTCTGGTTCAATATTGATTCTAATCTTTCTATCCTCGCCTAATCGACGATGATGCGCATAGAAAGTTATGGTTGACTAATCCATTGTAAACGTGATGACCTTCACAATGCCTTTAACATGACGCCATTTTGCACGTTTGAGAGCTTGAACTTCGTTCTGCAAACATGACATATTTCATGTACTCGGCATCATCTTGTGCAACGATCACTGGAAACCCGGTTTGTGAGAGAAGCTCCCACTCTCCATGACATGAGGTGACGTCGATGATCGTGCAGGTTGGTTCTAGATCGTCTACATTGCTCCAGATATATCATACTATAGCGTCTTTAGGGAGGATACATTTTGGGGGCCTTTTCATCATGCGTGTCCAATGCCTCACAAAACATACTTATCAGCCAGAATCTAACGTGAACAAAGAGCTTCCCCATGAGATTACCCTCCCCGGAATCCAATATCTCCAACTCCCACTATGCTATTGTAATGCGTCTGGATATACAAACTGGATACCTCAAATGCAAGCCACTTTTTCTTCGATTCCTCCTTCTGCATCTCAGTTTTATTCTCCTCTTCTGAAGAGCCACAATCTTGAAAATTTCTACTCTTGAAGATTGAGCACGACTGAGGGAAAGCGTAAACCTGGTCAAGTATAGGCGTTCTCTAATAGAAGTGTGATGGATGATCGTCCGCATCTTCACTGTATCTTCTTCGTGGAGAAGGCATAACCTTGTAATTGCGTTGTCAAAATGATAGATGTCGGATTTGGAATTCCTGGGACATCTGGCATGTCAAGACCGGAAGAAATGGAAGTTTCCATCGTGAAAAGTCATAAAAGCTTCATTGGAGTTAATCTTTAACATCATATAAAATTATAAACGTAAGCCATAGCCTAGCGATTAATAACCACTTTGCTCTGCCTTATTATCATCAGCCTTAGCTCCCTCGCCAGCATCCTTTATAGCCTGCTCATCACCACGTATCTTTGCAAAATGCTCTTTAATATCATCTGCACTGATAGCTTGGCCGCTTTCTGCAAATTTCTGGAAAAATGGCTTGAGCTTATCTTTCAGATGATTGTATGCCATCACACCCTCAATTGCCCGAACACGATCAACATTTTTAAGAGCACTCTCGCCACGATCATATATGCTTCCGCTGCCGACCGTGCTCCCTCCTCCATCTCCATCATCTGATACTGGGGGCTCATAAGTCTCTTCTTCTTCGAGGAGTTGAGGATGTTTCGATAACTGTGGGAAACAGTCCGAACAACGGCAGAGGTGGTCTCGGAACCCTGATTTGAAAAACAATGACATTTGCCCATTTTGTGCTTTTGGAAATTCCTTAATTTTGCAGACTGCTGGTGTTTCATTGTCATCATTGCTATACCCTATCTCTCCTGACTTCTCTCCTTGCTCACCCTTCACCCGTTTCGATGCCGAAGAACAATTTGAAATCTCATCATCCTCTGCCTTGCGCTTCTTCGATTCAGGTATCGGTGGTGCAAGGAGTTCCATAGATTTCGTCGGAATCTCAGTCTCGGGAGAAGGAGCTGCACTTCTTTTGAAAAAGGGAGCGAGGAAACCAGGTGAACCGGCATATCTTTTGATCCATGGATTCGCATCAACACATTTGTAGCAAATGAAACCTTCAAAATCTTCTTCTTCGGGAAATCCTGGAGGCAACGGAGGATCCTCCTCCTCCTCTCCCTCTTCTTCGGCCACTGGATCTGATTTTGGCGCATCGGCTTCACTTTTTTTCTCGCCAGATCGATCGTTGCTTGGTTTGGCCACGTCTGATTCTGCAATTTCTGTGATAGATTCTAGCGGACCTCCAATTGTTTGCTTCGATTTCTTGGGGCTGACTTTATTACTCATAGTCTCGTACCAATTTGGTCCTAAACCCGCAATACAACCTGGATGCCACCAATCCTCACCACAGCCACCTTCCTCAGCACTGCCTAGACCCAAACATTGAAACATTGTACCCTTCTCTTTATAAGCATCATAGTAGCATCTACAACCACAGAAACGATTTCTGAAATTGTCATTGTATTTGTTCTTGGGCTCTGGAAGTTCCGAATGTACATCACCCCGTGTGTTTGTCTCCGGATTGATGCGCAAGCTGCAAGGTGATGTTGCTGGTAAACGCGTCGTGCCGCAATCACAAGTAAAGTTCCGTTTATTAAATAACTCCACTAGAGTGTGTTCGCCATGACATTGTATTGAGCAGGAATAACAGACGCCGGCAGGGGTATATGGGTCGGATGCATTGGATGGGGCAGGATTGCATGTCAAGCAAGCGAATAGAATCTGTCGCAGAGATCCAAGAGCCTTTGTACAGGAATCGATACTCTGTTCAATTCAATCAGTAAACTATTGATGAAATTGATAGGTATCATGTCATTACATAGGGCAATGCTTCGCGCGCTTCTGCCTCTAGCTCTAGTTGGCTCCTGATAAATCTATTACAAAAATTAGTATCGAATTAATTCTTAAAATCCATCGGAGAAGTAAGTTTCGTATCACATACTCCGCTGCTGTCTGGGAATTGTCAGACTTCTGAGAGGAGAAGCTCTGGCTTCGTGAGGCGCCGCCGGTTTGGCTACCAGAAGACTCATTTGGCTCCGCGCTTGATAGAGACTCCATGATGTTTACCGTGAATACAGCTTGTACCGTCGTCGTAAAAATGTATCCTACACTACCTAGTGCGCAATAGAGGTTGATGTACGAAGTATTCGAGTATCGGTCGCGATCATTGCGCCTGCGGCCAAAGAAGCACTTTACGCGGTCGATACCAAAACGGGTTTAGCTTCATCGCGTCACGTCGCGTCTGGGAATCAGATTTTACGTGTTTTCCCTACTTAATTCATGCAAGCACTTCAACACCTCAAATTGAACTTCAGCACAATCCACCATCGTACTCAACTGAGTTCACAGGCAATATTTTTCAATACTTCACAAACCACTATAATATGAGGTGCGCATAATTGATCCTCTCAACTCCAACACCTTCAACCAACCCTGAATAAATACATAACCCTGAACGGTATTAACAATTGCGCCCAACAGTGCCCCTTTGCGAAATAACATGTCGTCCGCTAACCGTGGAGTCGATGGTGGTCGAAATCGTCGCAAGCGCTCCAGAGAACCAGAAGATAATGATCTTCCAGGCGGTGCAGCACCTTCCAGTCCTCCTGGAGACTTCAGATCTTCCCCACCTGCACCAATTCGACACGGTGTCGAAGATGACGATGACGATGAGATAGAAGATGATGTTGAAATAGCTCTTGATATTGACGATGCTGATGAGATGGCCGAAGATGAGGATGGGATTGATCTTTTCGCTGGAAATTATGAACGAGACTATAAGAATGCTCGGGATGATAGAAACTATGAAGGTGCCGATATTGATGACGAAGGAGAGTACGAAGAGCTTGATGCTGCTTCCAGAAGACAACTCGAAGCCAGGTTGAATCGCCGAGACAGGGAACTAGCTAGGCAGCGTCGCATGCCAGCTGCTTTTTTGCAAGATGAAGATGAAGATGGAGACCTGGACCTTATGAATCAACCAAGACGTAGACGCCATCATTACGACGAAGACGAAGATGAAGATATGCAGGAGGATATTATGGAAGAGGAATTGTCACTTGAAACTTTACAGGACGTCAAGTCATCGAGTTTAGTTGAGTGGATTGCTACGCCATCCGTCCAAAGAACTATTAGGAGAGAGTTCAAAGCTTTTCTAACGGAATACACCGACGACCATGGAGTATCTGTCTATGGAAGTCGTATCAAAACTCTTGGTGAGATCAACGCAGAGTCACTGGAAGTTTCTTATGACCATTTGTCCGCTTCCAAAGCTATTCTTGCCTATTTCTTGGCCAACGCTCCCGGCGAAATGCTTCAATTATTCGACGAAGTTGCCATGGAGGTGACCCTGTTGCATTACAACGACTACCAGCAAATCCATTCCGAAATTCATGTCCGTATCACCGATTTACCTGTTCATTATACTCTGCGCCAACTACGTCAAACACATTTGAACTGTCTTGTCAGGGTCAGTGGAGTGGTCACTCGTCGAAGTGGTGTATTTCCACAACTGAAATATGTCATGTTTGATTGTTCCAAGTGCCATACAAGACTTGGACCATTTCAGCAAGAGTCCAATGTGGAAGTTAAAATTTCTTTCTGCGCGAATTGCCAATCTCGTGGTCCTTTCAATCTCAATTCGGAAAAGACAGTCTACCGCAATTATCAAAAATTAACCTTACAAGAATCACCAGGAACTGTTCCTGCAGGTCGTCTGCCCCGTCACCGAGAAGTCATCCTTCTCTGGGATCTTATCGATAAAGCCAAGCCCGGCGAGGAGATTGAAGTCACAGGTGTTTACCGCAACAATTATGACGCTCAATTAAACAATCGAAATGGTTTCCCTGTATTTGCGACAATATTAGAGGCCAACAACGTTGTTAAATCTCACGACCAACTTGCCGGATTTAGACTCACAGAGGAAGATGAGCACGAAATTCGCGCTCTCTCTCGCGACCCCCAAATCGTGGACAAAATTATCAACTCAATGGCACCGAGCATTTATGGTCATACTGATATCAAAACAGCTGTGGCTCTTTCTCTCATGGGTGGAGTTGCTAAAGTCGCCCAAGGAAAGCATCATATTCGTGGTGATATCAACGTACTTCTCCTAGGTGACCCGGGAACAGCAAAGTCACAAGTTCTCAAGTATGTGGAGAAAACTGCCCACAGAGCCGTCTTTGCTACAGGTCAAGGAGCTAGTGCTGTTGGTCTTACAGCAAGTGTACGCAAGGATCCTCTCACCAGTGAGTGGACTCTGGAAGGTGGTGCTTTGGTGCTTGCAGACAGAGGTACATGCCTTATTGATGAATTCGATAAGATGAATGATCAGGATCGAACATCTATTCACGAAGCTATGGAACAGCAAACTATATCCATCTCTAAAGCCGGTATCGTCACGACACTCCAGGCCCGATGTGGAATCATTGCCGCAGCAAATCCAATTGGTGGTCGTTACAATTCAACCATCCCTTTCTCGCAGAATGTCGAGCTTACTGAGCCCATTTTGTCTCGTTTCGATATTCTTTGCGTTGTTCGCGATACAGTAGACCCGGCCGAAGATGAAAGACTTGCTAGATTCGTTGTGGGATCACATGGTCGCTCGCATCCAGGAAGTCAACCTACTGATGAAAACCAAGCGTCTATGGAAACCGAGCATGGTGCCGAGATGCGAGATAGCGCCATTAATGGTGGCGAGCCGAAGCAGGAAGGCGAAATCAAGCAAGAGCTACTTCGGAAATACATCCTCTATGCTCGAGAAAAATGTAGTCCAAAGTTGTACAACATCGATGAGGAGAAGGTCTCGAAACTTTTCGCAGATATGAGAAGAGAATCATTGGCTACTGGAGCTTATCCAATTACCGTAAGTCAATACGCTTTTCCCCCTCACATCACATTTCTAACCCCTCATCCAGGTCCGTCATCTAGAGGCCATCATGCGTATTAGTGAAGCATTTTGTCGGATGCGACTCTCCGAATATGTCTCTGCGCAAGATATCGACCGGGCAATTGCTGTCACCATTGACTCTTTTGTTGGAAGTCAGAAAGTTAGTTGTAAGAAAGCACTTGCTCGTGCGTTTGCGAAATATACCCTCGCGAGACCTGGTGGTGGAAGAAGGAACAGAAACTCGGAAAGAGGACAAAGAACCGCTACCGCTGCGATGGCTTAATTACCTCGCATGGATTTAGCTGAGTTTGAGTTTTTGATAGCGGTTTATTAGTACATGATTGTCCTGTCTGGTTATGAAATAATGAAAATACCATGTTTTCCCGCAGGCCCCTATTCCCTTGAACGATATACTGTGGCCGAATGAATCGGTCGGTAGGTGTTCCTCGGTCCCTTCTGCTCGCCAACCCTTTTTCTCTGGGTAGGCAGCAAAAGATCGAGGCCAACCAATATGCGAAAAGATTAGAATGGCAGATATTGACTAAGCAGACTAGGGAAGCGACGTATGACTCGGTCTATCAATGTCCGTTACGATACGACACGGAAGCAGACTCCGACGATCTTAGGCTTAACAGGAGTGGCTCCCAAGTTTGAATAGGATTTCACTTTTGCATTGTTGATTCTTTCATTGGCCCACATGAGCCTTGCTCTTATGGTTATCTCACGCAGGATTTTACTAATGGAACATACAGTTCCGCATTTGCAGGCAATTTTATGGTTTTCTCTATTCCCCCGAGGTATCCCCACATCCGAATATCACCCGGTACTTTACTTTGTCAACCAACCCGTTGGTGACATCACCCAGTCACACCAATCGTAAGTAAATGTTGGCAGTAGCGGGTGAATGGGAGCGGGTGAATTGATGCAAATCTGATGGATGAGCGTGATTTAGGGCCGAAATCCCACAACCACTTTGCCGGAACTCCCCAGCTTCCTAGCTTCCTAGCTTCCTAGCTCCTAGCTCCTAGCTCCTAGCTCCTAGCTCCTAGCTCCTACCTCCTACCTCCTACCTCCTAGCTCCTAGCTTCCTAGCCTCCTCGCCTCCAAGTTTAAGTGCGAGAAATCAAAGATAAATCCTTCCAAGGTATATATATATATGTTCCTCTTTCCGTACTCCAATTCATTGAAACTTCACCACCTACATTGGAATTCGAACCATCGCGATGACCAACAAAATTGATGTGGAAGATGTACTTTCACAGCTTAATAATGTAGAGAAGGTTGCTTTGCTAGCGGGTATATATCTACATTCCTGTACATTACCGAAGTCGCATTATCTAACAGCATCCAGGGGTTGACTGGTGGCATACACACGCCATTCCCAAATACAACGTTCCTTCGATCCGCTTGTCGGATGGTCCCAATGGTGTGCGTGGTACTCGATTTTTCAATGGCGTCAAAGCAGCTTGTTTTCCGTGTGGCACTGGTCTCGCTGCGACATGGGATACCAAACTCCTCCATCGCGCAGGCGTTTTGATGGGAGAGGAAGCGAAAGCCAAAGGTGCACACGTCATCCTTGGCCCGACCATCAATATGCAGAGGTCGCCTTTAGGGGGTCGCGGTTTCGAATCACTCAGTGAGGATCCTGTATTGTCAGGATTGGGCGCTGCAGCACTTGTGAATGGGATTCAAGAGACAGGTGTTCAAGTCACCATCAAACATTTTGTTTGCAACGATCAGGAGCATAATAGGAATGGCGTTAATGTCATAATCACGGAGAGGGCTTTGAGGGAGATATATTTATTACCGTTCCAGTTGGTGGTTAGGGATTCGAATCCGGGTCTGTTCATGACAGCTTATAACAAAGTGAACGGAATACATGCCAGTGAAAACCCAAAGATCCTTAAGGATATTCTACGCGGAGAATGGGGTTGGAAAGGGTGTATTATGAGTGACTGGTGGGGTACATACTCAACTACCGGTGCTATCAATGCCGGTCTAGATTTGGAAATGCCAGGCGCAACGAAACGGAGAGGCGAGCTGTTGATACAAGCTGTTGGCACGGGAAAGGTACCTCAACATGTCCTTGACGAACGAGCGAGAAATGTGCTTGAGCTTGTCAATCGTGTTGCAGAAGCAAATGTCCCCGAACGTGCAGAGGAAAAGACTGCGGATACTCCCGAGACAGCTGCCCTTTTGAGAAAAATAGGAGGCGACTCAATTGTGTTGATGAAGAACGAGGGGAACGTATTACCGCTACGAAAAGACAAAAAGGTAAGATCTTGTACTCAGTATACCTACAGAAGCTAACCTCCTATAGACATTAATCGTTGGCCCCAATGCTAAGGTTGCTACATATCATGGAGGTGGCTCGGCATCTCTGGCAGCATACTACGCAGTTACACCATTTGATGGCATCAGTGCTCAGCTAGAATCGGCCCCATCGTATGCGGTAGGAGCCTATGCATACAAGAACCTTCCATTACTCGGTCTTCTTCTTAAGACAGACCAGGGAGAAACAGGCGTCTCTTTCAGAGCATACAATGACCCCCCGACGACTAACAATAGAGAGATAGCAGACGAACTCACTCTCACCAGTACAGAACTCCTAATGATGGACTATTATCCCGCCAAAATCAAAGATGAATTGTGGTGGGCTGATATTGAAGGTTATTTGACGGCTGAAGAAGATTGTGATTTTGAATTCGGATTGGGAGTATACGGAACTGCAAATCTGTACGTCGACGGCAAGTTAATAATCGACAATTCGACCAAACAGACTCGTGGAAACATGTTTTTCTCCTGTGGTACAGTTGAAGCAAGAGAAGTCGTATCACTTAAGAAGGGACAAAAATACCACATCAAAGTCGAATTTGTCAGTGCGCCAAGTTGCAAGTTGGATAAAGGAGAAAATGTCTTGTTCGGTCCTGGGGCCATTAGAATTGGAGGCGCAAAAGTCATTGATTCGGATCAGGAAATTGAACATGCAGCAGCATTAGCAAAGGAAGCTGATCAGGTCATCATTTGTGCTGGTCTCAATGTGAGTTATCACCGCTCTATGTACTGGACACCGCTAATGATCTCTTAGTCTGAATGGGAGGGTGAAGGAGCGGACCGGGAAATATTCGGTTTGCCGTTGCATCTGAACAAATTGATCTCCACTCTCACACCCATCAACCCCAACACGGTTGTAGTCATCCAATCCGGAACTCCTATAGCTCTCCCCTTCCTATCGACAACTCCCGCTCTCATACAAGCTTGGTACGGGGGCAACGAGACCGGTAATGCCATTGCGGATATCATATTCGGCAACACCAATCCTTCCGCAAAATTACCCCTGTCTTTCCCCAAGCGCATCGAAGACAATCCAGCATTCTTGAGCTTTCGATCAGAGAGAGGGCGAGTTCTCTATGGTGAAGATATCTTTATCGGTTATAGATGGTACGAGTCATTGGGCCTACCCGTCTTGTTCCCCTTCGGCCACGGACTTAGCTACACCACCTTCTCCATTTCCGACCTGACAGTCGAGAAAGTCGAAGAGAGCATTAAGGTGGGGGTTAAGGTGAAGAACACCGGAGAAATCCCAGGAGCAGAAGTGGTGCAAGTATATATCAAGCAACAAAATCCATCGATTCGCAGGCCCAAGAAGGAATTGAAGGGATTCGAGAAAGTCTTCTTGGAGGCGGGAGAGGAAAAGACTTTGGAGGTCAACCTGGAGATCAAGTATGCGGCGGCTTTTTGGGATGAGATTCGAGCGGCTTGGATTGTGGAGAAGGATGAGTATGAGGTTATTGTAGGGACTACTAGTGAGGAGGGTAGGGGTGAGTTGAGAGGAAAGTTCGAGGTTGAGAAAACAAAGTGGTGGAATGGTCTGTAGATTGTGGGTCAGAGACGTATACCACCGTACCCGTGTGAGTAAATCACGATATCCGTTTTATATCATTGAGACAGAAATTGGTCCACTTCAAGACAATCGATTTGATATTTTATTAATCATCGTAAAGAAATGTGTGATTTGCGAAAAAGTCATTGCTTCACATTCTGCCTTCCGATCCGTCACCCCTCAAACTCATCCTTCTCCCCTGCAATCATGGCAGCCGCCCTCTCCGCCACTCCATACAAAGTCGCCTGCGGATGACCCCCCAACGGCACGGGAACCACACTCGCATCTACAATCCTCAACCCCTGAACCCCGTTCACTCTCAGATCCGTATCCACCACCACCCCCATGGCGCACGAGCCCGCAGCATGCAAGTGAGGCGTCCCCGTTGATCGGATGCGCTCTTCGATTTCTTCCCGGCTGCTGTGCGCGGTCAAGGGGCTCGCGCTGGATGTCGGAGGCACCTCGGTCTCGATGAAGGCGGCGCCGAAGCTGGTTTGCGAAAAGCATTGGAGGAGGCGCTGCACGCCGTGCATCAGAGCGGCTTTGTCGACGGAGGTGCAGAAGTAGTTTGGGTCGATTGATGGTGCGTCGTTTGGGCATGCGGATGCGAGAGTTACGGTCCCGCGCGATGTGGGGAGGGTGAGCATGACGGATGTGGAGATGTGGGTTCCGTCCAGTGGGATCCCGGGGGCTAGTGGCATGTACATTACGATTGTTTCGACGTGTGAGCGTCTTGGGTTGCTCAGATTGTGTTTATCGGCTGCGTCTCCGTCTTTCGTCAGAGCTTGTTGGAGTTCCTTGGTGGGTAGTACTTCGTTGTAGATCCAGTCGATCGGTAGGCCTTTCATGAAAGCTGGCTCGGTTAGAAAGGGATGGCCGAGGGCTAATCCGCGCTCTGGGTTACGCAGCTTGAACGTTTGGAATATGGCAAAGTGTTCAAAGAGATTTGCACCAACGCTAGGAGATGCGTGGATGAGAGGGATACAGTGGCGAGCTAGCAGTTCGGCGGGGCCAATCCCCGAAAGCTGCAGGATCTGAGGTGTACGGAATGCACCGGCTGATATGATAACTTCTTTGCGAGCCTTGACTTCTTCACCATCTGCAAGGACGACACCCGTTGCGCGAGGCGTAGTGCCCGCTGAGGTCTCAAATGACACACGATATACGAGAGTACTGAGCCTGACATCCACGCCGGAAAGCCCATATGCTAAATGTGAAGGTTGTCGAATACCTTCATCCCAGTTTTCGAGGAACTCGGAGAGGCCCGCAAGGTTCCCGGCTGATGATGAAGTTTGTTGGGCATCAAGCTCCTGCCAAGCTTCCAGGAGAGGTTCTCGGAGTGGGTACTTTCGTTTCGGATCACTTGCCGTTACACTTGTTACTTTTATAGGTCCTTTTGTACCATGTTGTGTCGGATCCGCCTCGCCTTCGCTGAACCTTTCACTTCTTTTCAAATATGGTAGCAGGCCCTCATAACCCCATCTCTTGTCCCCTACAATCCTTGCCCACTCGTCATAATCACTCTTATCCCCCCTGGACCAGCCTCCGTAATTCAGTATGCTGCCACCACCTAATGTCTTACCGGCAGGCAAAGTGATGACTCTGTTCCCAGTGTTGGGATTGGGGACTGTGGAATACGCCCAATCAAGCTCGGAGCCTTGGAGTGCGAAGCCAGCCATGGGTGTCGTAGCATTAGGGTTGGAGCTTGGAGATGGTCCAGCCTCGAAGAGAATGATTGAGGCATTGGGGGATAGAGATGCTAGACGGCTAGCGAGAGCGCATCCAGTAAGTCCACCACCGATGATAATATAATCTGCCTCTTGACGAACTCCTACCATTGTCGCTTATGGAAATACAGGGGGAAAATACCGTTCAGTTGGTCTCGTAAACGATTGCAGAATAGTCAATGGTCTGGCCTCCTTATAGAAGGATTTTGAAGTTGTTAATTCAGGTCAGCTCACTCTACCTATGGGTGTCACAAACTATCGCCAATCACCGGAGGCCGGTGTATGCATAGTGTGTAACATGCCAAATTGGTGTAGCCATTCTCACCGCATGGGAGTAAGCTTCAAAACTCTCATGATTGATTTAATGGAATGGCCTTCGTTGGTTCAAACTGACTTGTAGGTCAATCATTGATTCACTCAATATTGTCTTGTGTTATTCTCCAAAGAAAAGAGAACGGTATCATTTTGGATATGTACAGTATTGTGAAAGAAGCATTAGTTCGATAATTTCAGAGCGGCCAAGGTGGACATGCAGTCCATAATATCCCGTGTTTCAAGAGGCGGCAACATTCCGCCTTGATACTTTTTGGGCCATCAGGGCCGGTGGGCTGTAACCTTAAGCTTTGAGGTTACACGAATGCTAAACTCAAGCTCATGGGCATCAAGAGTCAAGACCAACCAAGATAACGAGTCCCTTCTCCTGATTCCTGATTCCTGATTCACAAGGAATATACGCGCACTCCAACTATCAATATAGTATGAAGTGAATGGTCTAGAGTCAGCAGTATTATATATTGAAACTGGGAGCCTTAGTCGGACCCCTTTCATTCTTCTGACACACCTAAGACTGGCCAACTCTCCTTGCGAAAGTTCAAAAACTATCTGAAAAATGTATCTGCTACTGGTTATATGCGCGACCTGCTTAGTTTTTGACTGGATGCCATCGTCGAGTGAAGATGACAGGCTGCCATTTGCTCTTCTCGCTTGTTCACCATCATGGCATATAAGCCACGAATACCTCCACAAGAAATAGTCGGTATATATTTTACTTTGCCTTCGCGGTATGGATAACATGCTCTCTTTTAATAAAAGTAGTTCTTGTGAGCCGAGCGCTTGTCATCCGCACAAGAAGATCTTTGGTGGGCTCTCCGAAGGGCCTGATCAACTTTGGAATTGTCACATTTGTCGTTATAAAATCGTACACGGTTTCCCAAGCTTAATGTACTGTTTGCATCGGCGATTTACTTTTCACTGAAGAAAAGCTAGAAGCAATTATTGAGGCAATCGAAAGTTTTATTCTATACTTTTAAATGTCCGTCTTTTAACGTTATTTTATAATTGTTTATTCAGAATTTGTACCTTCCATTTTTGTTGTATTTTTTCTACTATGGCTCTGCAGCTGAGGGAACAGCTGCATTTGCTTCTATCTACGCTTTTGGACCGTTGAATGATACAGCAGCAAAGCTTTCCCACCCCCACTGGAACAATGTTGCCAATGAGTCCTGTACTGATGGCGGATGTAAGCTTTTGTCTGGCGCTGGATTTCAGTTAATGCTCCGAACACTTGGCGCGCCACTTGGAATAAATACGTCTAATCCCTTCACAACCCCAGTACCGTAAATGGTGCGATTGTTATAGGGGCCTACTCACTGTAGGTAGCGCAATCATTTCCGGTATCCTCCGTGTCATTCTCCAACAGAGACACCCGCTTTAATGGAGCCGTAATTCCAACGTTATTTCACAAGGTCCTCTAGTCACTTTGATAATCCATGATATCTAACGTTACATCATATTCTTTTGTGAGACCGCTGCTATTAATGGGTGGTTAAGGATTTGCATGTCCCGTTCTCAAGACTGATTCACCTCAACGTGCATTCCCTAAAATATCAACCCCGCATGAAAATGCGTGATGATTTCTACTCATCCAAGGTAGTGGAACTTCCCTAATAAAAAAGGGCTCTGAGAGACTTACTGTAGTGAAGCCTCATAAACCCATGAATGGCTTTATCTAGAGCGCTCGTGCAGCTTTATACACTTCCGAATGTCACCACTATGACAACATGATCATGAATACTAGAGCTATAGCTAAAGATTCTGAATCTGGGTATATATATCCAAAAACACATTTGCTAGAGATCTGATGGAATGGGAATATATGTCTGCGGCATGTTTTAGTTCACAATACATTTATGACTACAGTCTTCTTATATTTGATATAATTTTATAAAGCTAACCGCACTTTTACAGCCAGCACTATATCTGGCATTTCCTCGATTGAATCCGCTCGAGGAAACAACCAGAGAGTAAATTTACATAACTCGTGGCGTATATCCCGGATCATAAGTGGCGCAACCTTTCTGTTTCACGACCTTCCACAACATGGGGCACAGTTAGAAAAGGTGACTTTGGGCGTCCATGAATCTTTTCCGACAGTGTCGTTGGGCTTGAAATGTGTGAGGCTGAGACTAAACGTTTGAGGCAAGTGCGCCGTGATGTCGCTTCTTTTCAGGCGGTTTGGTGATGCGAAATTCGGGGGAAATGTGTCTAGCCGTAATGCGAATCATGATTTGGCTATTTGGTATATGTTTAGGTACGAAAATTCTCGAGATCTCCAGTGGTGGTATTGTTCCTCATGGTCTGCCCTGCACGCAAAGTGTAGGAGAAGCGAATTCCCCTCTTAAAAATGACGTAGCATTAAGACTCTGTGTATCTTTCAGCAACGATTATTAGTTACATTTGGGTCAACCCGTCCCATTTTTTTTCTTTTCACTTGACAATTTCCCTCACCTGGAACATGAGACGACGTGGTTCATGAGACGACGTGGTTACTGTGACAATCTCAACACTATGGGTTTCGATAATGATAGTTTCTATATCCTGTGCCCTACGCTTTTATGCACTAGATGCGAATCGGGAGGAAACAGATGGGCGCGTAAAGCAAGCGCAACTTAGAAGAATCGGAGAAAAGACTGCAACGGTTTTATGAATTCAGGTACAGGTTTCACACTTCAGACTCAGAAAAAGCAACGTCGATAAGTATCCAAGTATGCTTATAGTCATTGCATTAAGGTTGCCATCGAAAGACATTGCCGCTTGTGAGACGAACCTATATAGTTGAGTCACCATCTACATCATGTCTTTCCCAATGATATCTCGATCTCTTAACCAATACCACGCTTTGCTTGATGCAAATCCGAAGTCTCGCCCATCATGACTGTTTACATGGCAGATAATTACAATCAATCCCAGATGATTGGTCTGGGAATCGGCTTCATCGTATTACCAATCTTCGCGGTAGCCCTTAGGCTGTGGGCCAAATGGATTGGAAGAAGGAGGATTCAGTTAGATGATTACCTCATTTTGGTTGCGATGGTTAGTACCAGTACATATTTGGGGATAGATGTGTCTTGGCTGTCTTGGAGCCTCTAACAATCACAAGGCATTTGCTATCGGCTGCTGCTCTGTTCAACTCGTGGGTATGCTTTACCTCCAATGCCTAGTCATCTACTGCTGGATAACCTACTTACAGACTCGTCCACAGCTGCAATCAAAGGGGGACTGGGACAACATCAAGTTGTCGATGCTGATGGTCAGCCAATACTAGATGATCCAAAATTCGTTACCTATGAGAAGGTTTGAGTCGTCCATCAAGTGCTACCTCCATAATGGGATCGACTACGACTAACATTCCCAACCAGTGCAAGTTTGCCGTCAACATGCTCTCGACCATCGGTCTCGGTTTCACCAAAGCTTCAATTCTCATCCTCTACATGAATATTTTTCGTGGCAACGCGTTCCACCTCGCTTCACACATAATGATGGCTCTCGTCATCACCTGGAGCGCATCCTTCTTCTTCGCCAATCTCTTTACATGCTACCCCATCACACCTTTTGTAGAGCCCTTCTACAACCACAAGTGTATCCATGCTCTAGACATGTGGTATGCGATGAGTGTATCCGATATCGTCGTTGACATAATGATTCTGGCGTTGCCGATTCCGATGGTGCTGCAGTTGAAGTTGCGGCCGAAACAGAAGGTTGGCGTGCTACTGATGTTTCTCTTGGGTGCCACGTGAGTCGCAAGTACGTGCGCGATCTCGATGGCGCTGTGGCTAATCATTCATCATTAGCGTATGTGCGTTTAGCGTTACGCGCATGGTGGCGTATTTTCACGTTGGCGGTGGATTTCTCGCTCACTACAATGATGAAACGTGTACGTCGTTGTCCCTCTTCTGTTTGGGGAATACATTCCCTTCAAATACGCCGTCTGATAATACACAGATTATACATCCCCTGTCTTCTTTTGGGCAAATATCGAACTCAGTTCCGCGATCCTCTGCGTCAGTCTGCCTACCTACCGTCCCATCTGGTTATATCTCTCCAGACAACCCCTTTCCACCATTGCTTCCCATCAACAATCCGACTATTCATCGCAAAAAGGAAGTGATAGGAGGGCAAGTGGTAATTTGGTGGCGAGTGGCAGTCGTGATAGTCAGAGATTTGGTGGTGAGACTGATTCGATCAGAGAGCTGAGTTTGGGCAAGTTTGCTGATGGGGCGAAATATACGGTGGCTACTCATATTGGCGGGGGATCGGATGGATCTGATGTGAAGGGGAAGGTGCCAAGAGGAGGAATATGTGTCGAGCGTGAGGTAAGAATCGAGGAGAAGTAGTGGGCGATGATGGAAGTGAGTGCGTAGAAGAGAAATGTGGTCAGATGGAAATTCCTCCAAGTTTAAAATTCAAAGGTGTATAAACTGTATGAACTCATGTTGAGAACTGCAAAGTATAGCTAGTTCCCATGCCCAAGATCAACCGTCTTACCATGCTCGGCCCAGATCCTATCATCAAACAATATCTGCGAATAAACACAGAACACTCGTCAGAATGCAGAACAATAGTTGCTTTCGATCCCATCGGTACAATGAACTGCATCTCAATAGCAGCGCCATTTTCCTTACCACATCTCAACCCGGTAGTTCCATACGGACTTTCAAATTCTCCCTCCACATTTCCAAATCCCCCATATAGTACGTCGCCACAATAAAAGTCCTCCATCTCTCCTCCCGAACCCTTAATCCCAATCCACACACGTAAAAGTATCCCAGGATACTCCCCAACACATCACAACACCAACTCCTGCACCAACGCGACCAAAACTCCCAGAGCGTAATCTCTCCCAACCACAAGAATAGGGTGACAGATAACATCGACACCATCATAACTTATCGAAACTCGAAGCTGCCCTTCTCTCGCTTTTCTCCAAGAGTATGTTCAAGAATCAGATCGATAGTTCATGAGCCCAGCCCTTCCTTCCCCTTCACCCCCAACTCCTAGGGTCAAACGAAGAATCACACATCGAGATTTGAATTTGCGCCGAGGAAGTTAGCTGGGGTGCGGGTTGGGTTAGGCTTGTCTATGACTTGGGGTTAGGGCAGCCAGCCCTGTCTGCGATAATGCTGAGTCGTGCATGCACAGTATGGTACTCATAAACCAGGACGGAGATCTTGATACGCGTAGATGATGGCATTAAGCACCCTCTGTCTTATTATCCTCGTATATACTTGATAAATCAAATACTCGAGTAATGTAGAGTAATATATTTATTGTAGTGGTAGAGTGTATATTGTCTAATATGCTAGAAGTGGCATATGTGTTCTACTGAGTATATAAAATGGAAACACTTAACTAGGTATGGCGCTACACGTGATTACAACAACCCCCCTATAATCGAATTCGACCATCAAAATTACATAAAGAAAAAGGCTTTTTAAAAGGTGTTTTTGAAGGCTTTTTGAAATGCTTTTTGATACTAATGATTCTATATCTTCCAAACTTCTATATAAGCTCAAAACGCATTTTGATTGATCCATTCCAAACCCAAAAATCTGTACAATTGAATATTTTATAGAAACAATCATTTCTTCCACTATTTTTCGATTTCCTAACGTTGTATATATATCCCAAAGCTTTATTAACTTTCGCGGCGATAACCTATTATCGTTGTAATGCCTACATTTTTTCTTAGAAGTTTAGCATTTTACAGCTATATCGTATCGTAATACAAAAGCTTCTTTAATGCTTTTCGAAATCAAGACCAAACCCTTTGCCATGAATCAAAAATCCAGGGTAGGTTAATTGCTTTGTCAAAATATTAGCTCTCTATTCAAAGCCAGGAATTCACACTATTTGTAATTTTTTGTTTTCGACTATATCCTTTTATATAAAATGCTATTGTATGCTAATATACTTAGCTTTGCTATGGAATTTGTTCTTTTGCATTTAATCAACGCTGTTTTTATTGTTGCAATACAGGGTAGATATAAATGGTTTTGAAAAGGTTTGTTCTTTTAGATCGACAGTTAGCTTTTCGAGTTACGCAATCTCTTTTGCACTTTTATTTGCGGTTATAATCTCAACTTTCATTGTACAAAGTGCCGTAGATTTTTGCTTGTTTGAGGATTATATTATTGCACCTCCGTATCGAATAATAACCATTTCTTATATCGATTTTCGATCCGCTTTTAAGCTTTATATAGTATTTGTAAAAATATTGTAGAAACGTGGCAAATACCGTAATCGATTCGAATAAGTTGTGCCAACGTTGATTATACTATCAAAGAATTCCAGGAAATGATTTGCGAAAATTAAATACTCTCTTTCAAAAACATGCATCACTTTTGCGAATTGACCAATTGAAAACGCGAGATTGTCTTTTGTTCCGTTTATCAAGTAAATCCTTAATTCAACAATTTGTAAATATAAAGCTTTGTTGCTTTTGCTAAATAGCTCTACTATTATAACTGGTTTTAATATAATGTTAGCAGGGAAAGGGAGATTCCGAAACATCGGATTGTAAATTTTGAATCGTTCCAAAAGCTTTTTGATGTACGCTTTTTGGTGTATTTTGAGAGATCTTTAAGCTTTGTTCCGCTCGATTTGGATTTTTAAAAAGATTTGTATCGATCCAAAATCTTTACATTTCCATCTTTGACCTATAATCTTTTTGATTGTATTGACCGCGGATCGTAATCCTAATATTAGCAAATCGTTTATGTAAAGTAGAATATATACTTCTTTTTCAATAAACAAATTGGAATCTGCTGATAAAGCTTATAAATCTATGCTTTTAAAGAATAATTTAACTGCTTGCCACCATACTCTCAGAGTTTGTTTCAGTCTGTAAAGTAATTTCTTAAATTTGAGGTAATTGTTAATAAAGTTCAAAACAAATACTTTTTTAAAAAATCGTAGGATTTCTATTAAGATCTCAATATCGATTAGTTTCTTATTCAAGAATATTATATCGATGTTCATATTGTCGATTTCTAGGTTCTTTTCCGCTGCTTTGGCAAGAAGGGCTTGCAATGTAAAGTATCTTGCAACTTTTGCGAATGTTTCTGTAAAATCGATTCCATACTTTTGCAGGAATCCTTTAACCACTAATCTGGCTTTTCTTCTTTCTAGCTTGCCATTTTGATTAAGCTTGTTCCGTAAAACCTATTTAAACTTCAAAAGTCTTTTCCCTTTTGGAGGGGATCCATTAATCACTTCAAAGGTATTGTTGTTTTTCAAGCTAATCAACTTTGTTTTGATTGCTTCCATTCATGCTTCAAAGTTCGAATCTAGAGCGTCCTCCAGATCGATAGCTTCAATATTAGCATTTGTATACGAATATACTATATCAAAGTCCTCTACAAAGTATTGTACTTTTTTCTCTACAATTTCTCTAATTCCAGTTCAAGTTTGTAAGCCGCAAACTATAACTATTGTAAAAAGAGCCTTTTTTGGGCAAAGATTCTGTGTAGAATTATTTTTGTCTGAATCCATAAGGAGACCTGATTTCTTATCTTTATAATCTAAGCTTATAAAGACTTTTGATTATCTTGATTTGATATCTAAACTTATAAGAGCTCCTGACCGTTTTGTATCAATGTTTAAATTCACAAGAACTTCTGCCCGTTTTGTATTAACGCAAATCCTTTTTTGACTTCGTTAACTTTTTGTAAATTGATTTCCTATTTGATTCGCTTTCTTTTTTGATTTTGTCGGAGTTTCTTTATGATTTAATATACTTGAATCGTTTTTCAATGGGAATCTGTATTTATCAAAATCAGCATTTGCCGTTTTTATCGTTTTTAGAGTAAAAAGATTAAAAAGCTTGTAAATTTAACTCCTTTCCATGTCAACGAAGAGATATTCTCCTTTTAGCATTTTTGATTCAAACTTCTTTGTAGTTTGCTTTGGTTGTTAAGGATTGCAAGCAAATGCCGTATATTCGAATACTCTCAGTTTTCGTAAATCTGGCTGACGATTATTGTAGACCTCAAAAAGCGTTATAGCTTTCGAAAACGTTTTAGTTTCTCCAAAAGGCAATGTTTTTATAGAAAATCGATTCTTCAAATAAATAGTGTACAATATTGTAATTTCCCATTAAATCGAAGGTATTCCTAACTCTGCCAAGAAACTTTTTGATATGGTATTTATATTCTGTATTTTCTTCTTAACAACGTCGTTTATAATATGCTTTTCTGGAGGAAAAGGCTCAAATTGTATACCTTTTTTCGAAATCTCCATTTAGAAGGCAATTCCAAACTTGCTTTTACCGTTATCGGCATGTATTATAACGATTTTGCTATTAGACTCTGTTTCGATCAATTTGAACAAATCCAAAAATATTAGCATAACTATAACCGCGGATTTATCAAGAGTATATTTGATCTATGTAAGCTTTGTAGCGTTATCCATAACTACTATAAAGTATTTGTTGCTTGAGGGAAATATCTTTTAAATTTCAGAGAAATTACAATAAAAACAACATAAAATCGTAGGTATTCTAATAGCTATATGTTTATTGAAATACTCTTTCATTTTTCCTGTTAGGTAGGGTAAACACACCGATTTTTTTATCGATTTCTGTTTTCTTAATAATTTTAAGTTTGTACACGTTTTTAAAAGCTTTCAAAGTTGATTATAATTAAAATGATTAAACCGATGATGTGCTAAATCGGATATAGACTCGTAAAGATCAATATCATCCATAGCAACGAGTTTTTCAAATGTAAGGTTAACAAATTGTTATACAAAATCTTGCACAATATAGCAGCCAAATGCTTTCTTTGCTACAAATTTCAACTGGCCGAATTTTTAACAAAACGTTAATTTTCCTTCGAAAATTATTTTGCATTCATTTTTGGTGAAAAGATTAACAGAAATTAATTGTGTTATCCCAAATTTCTCTATATACTATACGTCGGGAAATATAAATTTGCCAATTTATGCATTTTCGTATGCTACATTTAAGGCAAGTGATTTATCCGCAACTCGAACTTTTTGTGGTATGGGCTATTTTGTAACGTTATTCAAAGCTTTGAGCTAGCTAGTGAAGTAATAAAAAGCTTTTGAATCGAGTATCCATTTTGAATCGTTACTATTTGCTTGAAAAGAGATATCAGGATAATGGGAAGAAGTATAATTGCCATTTAATGCTACGTTTGCTTTTGCTTTTTCAGAGCTAGAATCTTTGCTATTTGCGGAAGCTTTATAGGCATGTTTTTTCATCTTTTTTAAATGTGCGATATTTCTTTTTGAGATATCCGTACTTTTTATAATGATGGCATTGAACCTTTCCGATTCGAGATGATTTATTTCGGTTGTATGATCTTTTTGTTTTTCTTTTACGATTATTTCTATGACCATCTTTTCCATTGCGATTGTTCCGTTTTCCTCTATTTAAGGGTTTCGCAATAAATGCAATAGCTTTAGCTGGCTTTTCGATTATTTGAAAGAGCGTTATAGCCTTTTCCAATGTTTTCTTAAGTATATGAATGTAAATAAAAGTCGTCGTTTATATACTATATATTGATATATATGCCAAAAATGTATTTATTACCATTTTATTTGTTATTAGCGTTTTTACGCTAACGAATATTTGTTGATATAATTTTAATTTTGTAAAAAAAATCTGAATAGTTTCGTTTTTGTAGTCAAACTCTTCCTTCAAAAACGATCTTATTGTATTTGCTATATAAATGATATCAAAAGTTCGATCGTAAATCGACAACTTTTTCCAAACGTTAACAGGATCCATACTAACATAGCCCTTTTTTACCATACTGCGATGGAGAGGTGTAAGTCCTAAGGATATAATGATCATAGCAATACTCCTCCTCTTTATAAAAAAAGCTAATTTCTTTTCAAATTCTGCCTTCAAAACGATTATCTTTTGCAATACTATATCCACAATCCTTTGACAACCTTTCGTAGCAAATCTATCCGTTACAAACTCCTCTGAAAACTTGAAAACAGATTGTTTTTCTTTACCAAATACAATATTGTAGCAATTCGCGTTTATAAGCGCTATTAAGCAAAAGTTGTGATAATCTATATAATTGTTTTCTATAAAAACAATGATAAAACTTTATTTAATTGTAAATATGCTTGACATAATAACGTTGAAGAGATATTGATAAAAAATAAAGTTTTTAATGAAAATTTCGATGATGAAAATAATGAAAATGATGAAAATGTGATTTTTCCGGCGGAAATGGATGGAAAAGCGATCGTTTTCTTCGGAAAAAACGTATATTATCGTTTCAATCAATAAAATGATAATCAAATTGCTTCAATGAATGTGCAACACGGGGTCATAACCTATTGTAGTGGTAAAGTGTATATTGTCTAATATGCTAGAAATGGCATATATGTTCTACTGAGTATATGAGGTGGAGACACCTAACTAGGTATGGCGCTACA
>NGKF01000009.1:1354992-1388054 GCA_002162555.1 Monilinia aucupariae
ATGCTTTGAATCTTTTCTTAATCTTCACCTCAGAATAGTCAGTAATATACAGTCAAGTCAGTCTTTACAGCCAGCAAAGTATCATATAACCTTATCACCTGATCTGATCTTGAATCTGCCCGGGTCACATTCCATTCTTTCAATAGACTCAACGCATTTCTTCATAGCCAGACCTACGTCCCTTCCTTGGGTCCTTCCTTTATCCTACACAAAATAATCTACCGCTTTCAAGATATCATCAATACATCAATCACGAAGGAGTAGGTCGAGAACATCTTCCACCCGCTCTATGTTTATGATTTAAGAAGCAATTGAGGCCATTGAGAAGTGGGAATCTGAGAGCAATCATCTTGGGAAGTTATGGCGGATACTACAAGGGCTTCGGCTATTTTACCAACCATCAAATGTTCAAGTTGTGCGATGGATATTAGAATTGCTATGATGGGCGAGCATATTTGCTCGGAGTCTGTTCCTGCTGGCCGTGACAGTAAGTTCTCAGACTGTCCGTGGGTAAGAGGGTGGGCTCTATTTACTAAAGGAATTCAATGTAGCTACGCCACCACCAGAATCCAATACATCTGTGGGCAAGATGCAACATAATCCGCAACCATATTTTGATGCATCAAGTCTCTTGAAGCCAGGAAGAACGATGCCTCCAAGAGTTGATACATCCGCTGCAAGTATGTTGAGGCACTTCCTATGTATGGCATTGAGATATTGACCTCAGCAATAGATCGTCCTTTCTTCCCACAAGACCAATTGACGCCCGCCAGTAGTGCATCTCATTCTCGCAGTGCTTCACCACTCACTCCACACGATCGATTACGATTGCCATTCGAAAAATCACCTCGTGTCAATGAGCCCTCGACTGATCAAAGACCTCTTACCCCCACTCAATTGACATCGAATCTCGACTCTGCATTCCCTCGTTTTCCCACACCGCAAGCAGCGGGATCACCGAGACTTAAGACGGCATATGGTACCCAGTCACCCAGATATGAGAAGGCAGATCCCATCACGTATATACCCTATGCGCCCGGTGCTAAATTACCTGCGAATCCCAAGATACCTACACACGCTGCACCTCTACAAAAGACGGATAGCCCTACGCAAGGGAGATTTGCGACCAATTTCCAAAGGTCACCCAATCCGAAAGAGGGGCAAATCCATCAGAGAAGCTTTACTGTGGGACGTATTGGCGATATAGTTTCACCGCCATTGACTGGCGAGTCAGAGAAATTCGATCGAACACTCTCGAGAATCACCGGTCACTCAAGATCCTCGACCAATATTTCAAGTGCTAATTTCCCAATGCCACCCCGCCGTAAAGGTTACGGTGCGTTGGGACCATCGGCTTGGGCGGGAGAAGCTATTCAGGCGCCTCCGCGTCCGGAAGCTATGAGGTCACAGACATTCCCTCGACGAGAAGAGAGCCTGGATTTGCAAGCTTCGCGTGGAAAGCAACCGATATCAAGTAACAATCATGGCCGACACTTGTCTAAGAAGTCATTTTCTGGCCCGGATACGTCACGAGCACTACCTCCACAAGGTACAAGTCTCATCCGAGGAAGGTCGGGACATAAAGCTGGAGATATTCCACCCATGCCAAACATCAACTTGGAGGCAGAATTCGGTGCCAATAATCCATATCACTCCTCGTCGGCATCTCTATCGTCAAGTCATTCACAGCACTCATCAATCCATTCGCAACACTCATCAACCCACTCGCAACACTCATCAACCCATTCGCAACACTCCTCAATCCATTCGCAGCAGTCATCAATCCGTTCGCAACACTCATCAATTCATTCACATCACTCGTCGATCTCACAAGCAAGCCAAGCTAGTTCTCGATCCAATCCTCCGTCGGTATCAGGTAGTGATTATCACAAAAGGCAGCAGTCTACTTCGAGAATATCGGATCTCATGTCTGAAATCACTTCATCCATGGCAAACATCTCAACAAACGACCTCTACCACAGATCGAGCGATTTAGAGCCTGTAACAGAACAAGAACCATATTCGCCTCTGAGTCCCGCCTTCGAGTCCCCGGAACACGCTACCAATACTATCCGCCGTCCATCTCCTGCCCATCGTGTTCCTTCACCTGCGCCCCTCAAAACCCACAACCGTGCACCATCATCTGTGCCATGGAAACCTCAATTGCGCAATCTCTCGGCTCCAATCTTGAACAGCTATCAAGGGTCTCACATCGCCCCACCATTCGACCACAACAAACCACTCCCTAATCCCCACGGCCCCACCACCTCGAAAGCAAACGGCCCCACCACCTCGAAGGGAAACTGCAAAGCCTGTACTCTCCCCATCAAAGGGAAATCCATCTCTTCTGCCGATGGACGCCTAACAGGTCGGTACCATAAATCTTGCTTCGTATGCACAACGTGCCGAGCTTCCTTTCTCACCTCGGAATTCTATGTCCATAATGATGCACCCTACTGCGAGCTTCATTATCATCAACTGAATAACTCGATGTGTCATGGTTGCGATAGAGGAATTGAAGGGCAATATCTGGAGAGTGAGAAGAGGGAAAAATTTCACCCTACTTGTCTTAATTGTGCAGATTGTAATATGAATCTGAGACATGACTATTTTGAGATGGGTGGGAAGATTTATTGTGAACGGGATGCCTTTAGGAGAGCCCAAGAGGGAAAGATGAATGGAGGTTTGGGAGCATCATTCGGTGGGCAAACGACCAAGATGGAGAGGAGAACTACAAGATTAATGATGATGTAACCTGGGGAAGGAAAGAACACGGAACTTGAAAGAATCTGGAGACTTGAGGAAAGCTTCTGTCTATCATTCTTATACCATACAGGCAGTCTTGAGGATAGACTTGCGCTGCTGGCTTTCTATACATACTTGTGTGGCATGATTTTTTTGAGGATGTGGAGTTGCACTATACCTTTGTTTTCTTTCGACCAGTCATAGACTTTTTGGTTTTGCTTCTGCTTCTGCTTCTGCTCCTATTTCTACTCGGATTTCCCGGATGAAATGGTTTATGCCGGGGTTGGTCTTTATATATACCCTTACTTGCATTTGATTATCGATACTCCTTTTCTATACCTTACACTTGGTATCGTAATACTTGCGTCTTTCTGTATAGTATCCTTGTTACTTTTTCTTCTTCGTTTTTGTTGGGGGGNNNNGGTGGTTCGGAGGGCTTTCTATCAGATGAATGATGGTTAAGGTGTTTATATAATATATACTACAGGGAAGGAGCACGAAGAGAAAGAAAGAAGGGAGGAAAAGTGGTTTAGTTTAATCTTGTAATATTATATGAATGGGAAGATTGATGGGTTATAGTGGTTGGTTGGTTGGTTGGTTGGATGGTTGGATGGATGGATGGATGGATAAGATGAGTTGGGTTATTGTATTGTATTGTATTGTATTGTACTCGTGTTGTATTAAATAAAAATGAGAATGAAAATGGAATACGTATTGAATTATATAACATCACTATATTACTATATATTTACCCTTTAATATATTTGAGTATTGTATAAGTAGCGTAATATAATGATATGATATGATATGATAGATAGATAGATACTATTCGAGTATTATTATTATTATTATTATTATTATTATTATTATTATTATTATTATATTATATTATATTATATTATATTATATTATATTATATTATATTATATTATACTAATAAAGTAGAGTAGAGTAGAATAGAGTAGATAAAGTACTCGTATAAAGTATATAAACTGTAATTGAATATATCTATCGCCCACCATCAAGCATATTTATAGCATAGCGGACGGGTGGAAAGGAAGAATTATTGGATTTTTATCTTCATCTTCATCTTCATCTTCATCTTCATCTTCATCTTCATCTTCATCTTCATCTTCATCTTCATCTTCATCTTCATCTTCATAATCACAATATGACCCAGCACAAGACAGTATAGCATAGTATAGCATAGTATAGCATAGCATAGCACATCATAATCGGCAAAAAAGGAAGACACATCCACATACATGAATACAAGACAAAAATCAGATAGTATACGCTTCTACCAAGTAAAGGCGTATACATAATCCATTTCATTCAATGTAATTTTCTGCATCTTTCTCATCTACAACCTCACTCTCCACGAATCAGCAATCAACGACAGCCTCTCAGCCAACTTCCTCCCAACCATTACCCTCAAACAAGCAAACAAAATCCCCAAAGAACCAATCCCAATCCCATTCATCATACATGTTCTCGTCTTCATATCAACTAAGCATGCCAATCAGCCGCAGAGCATCAATAACGAAGAGGAATGAGAAACGTCGAGAAAGAGTTGACTCAACCTATCGATATCTCTACATCTTTTACATTTCATCCTGGGGGAAGAAAGAAAGATGGTCTCAACCTTTGAGAAAAGATTAGAGGAGCATGATATGATATCGTGAGTGTATGCTAAGAGTAATCGGTCCATCCATCCGTAAAAAGAACCAAAGAAAGTTTGTAAAGTGAAAAGAATCGAGAAATCCATCCTCGGTGATGAATAGCTGGCACATTCCCAGTTTGCAGTAATATAATTGTACAGAAATTTCATCAAACAAGTTGCTTTATCCATATCCATCCATGCTATGCAGATGCAAATGCTATCGCGCAAAAAGAGGTCATTTTATGACGGGTATTTCCATTCCAGTACGCCGATTTTCTTGAGAGTTATGTACCGTAAAAGTCAATCTTCGTAACGCCGTGCCATCGTAAATTTGTAGGTAAAGGAAAGAAATTAAGAAGATGATTCATCGTCATTCTTGCCAAGGATGATTCGAGCCATTTCCTCACGCTCAGCAATGTATGAAGCACAAGCAATCTTCTCGGCTTCAGGAATATCACCAGTTGCACCACCTTCATCATCAGACCATTCGGAGGGGTCTTCACGGAGGCCAGGGCAAGCATAATGCTTCCAGAAGCGACGTTCAGACTTGTACTGGGCAACTTGAGTAGTGAGCTCAGTAATAATCTTGTGCTCAGAAGCATAACGACGAAGCTGGTTGATATAGTCATTAGCCTTGGCAGCATGAGCTTGCATATCAGCAATGTGACAACGGAGTTCGAGGTTTTCCTTGCGTTCTTGAGCAAGTTGATCACGGTAACTCTTATGCCAAGCAAGTGTATCCTTCTCATGCTGGAACTTGTAGTTGTGAGCTTTCTCCTTGATATCTTCAAGGATACCGGCAGCGTGAAGAACCAACTTCCAGTTTTCGTCGGCGTCGATCTTTGATTGTTCAATTGCTCTGCGCAATTGCGAGTTCTCGTTCTCAAGGTTCTCTGAACCAGCTATTGAATTGTTAGCAATGCTCCTTTCAAAAGGATGAAGTGTCTTACCATTCAATTCCTCAGAGACAATTGCGAGAAGCTCATCATTGCTCAAGTTCTTGTCTTTGGCACGTTGACGAACATTTCCAATCTTCTCCAGAATACTATCAGTAATCTTTTGGTTGGCTGCCAAAAGGCGGCTCAACTCCTCGACCATGACCATGATATAATTTAGGTCGGATTGGTGTCCAGCAGGGGTGGGAAAGCCGATCATGTTAGCCATACCGGCCATGTTCATCTGTCCGTTCATTCCGTTTGTATGAGCCATACCTTGGCCTGGCGAAGGCGGTGCTTGTCGAGAATTGGAGGGCTGACCGGACTGATTAGGATCACCGAAGCCTTGATAATTCATCTTACGTGCTTGAGGAGGAACGTAGGTGGCAGAGGGGAGGAAAGGTGGGTTCTGGAAAGCCTCTTGTGTACTAGGTCTGCGGGCCTTCTGTTGATTTCTGGTGAGTGGAGGAAGAGTCGCGTATGCGTCGAGCTCTGGAGATCTCGTTGGAGGGATGGAGGAGGCAGAAGAAGATCGAGAATGCTGCGATCGGCGGTTGACTGGTCGTTCGACCACTGGAAGTGGCTCCCGTCTTGGTGGGAAAGGAAGAGCTTGAAAATAATTAGCATGCAATAGAAGCGCAACTGATTCGATCTAAGCTTACGTCTTGGTGCACTTTGGACACCACGATAATTGAAAGGCTCGCTTTCAACTGGTCCTCTGGTAATACCAAGGCCAATGGCCGATTGCTTCACTTCTAAATCGTGTTTCGCGACTTCTGCTCGAAGAAGATCGAGCTTTGCGTTATCTTCGCTCGAACCAGATTTGGTAGATCGAATTGATTCGACTGAATTTCGACGCGTGGATGTTGTTGGAGAGGAGGGGAGGGAGAAGGAGAGGGAGGAGGGAGGGGAAGCACTTCTGGCAGTAGAGCCATCCATGATGGCTCGAGCGGGAACCGGTGACCGAAGCGAAGATGGCAGAATTGGAAAGTAAAAAAAGTGTCGCCTCAGGCGAAAACGAAAACAAAAACAAACTTGGGGAGCTTGAAGGAGAACAACCAATACGAATTGCAAAAGCACTGGAAGAACAGCAAATGTTGCTGTTGATGTTGTCGTTGATTCTTACTGTAATTGAGAATGGATTCAAATTGTTGTGGGAAAGACCCAAATACGCTAAGGCTTTTTTGGCGGCAAATTTAAGACGTCCTGAGGCCATCAATACCTGGATCTCCTGGTTGATAAACTCACATCATATATCACAGCTCACATGCAGTTCAGATGAGATGAGATGTATGTTGAAGCCTGTGATGAGTGAAGTTTGGTATCGATTGAAGCCTTTGTATGAGAGGTGTGTGGGAGTATCCAAGTACGAGCCCCATATGTTTAGGCTTGTCGTTTTGGCTCATCCTTGGGAACTAATTGCAACCTCTGGCTTGGTCTCATGAAATCTGAGGACATTACTTCATCTTCTTGGAAGGGAACTTGGGAAGCTAACATAGGCTCTTCATATATGGATGAGAGGGTAGAAACCAACCGTCTAGTATATAGAAGTTCATAGTGGCAAGTGTCTTGAACTATGCTTTGCATTCAGAATAGCTACTTGGGCTTATGAAGTCTTGATACATCATATATCTGAGTGGAAATGTTGATATTCAGACAAAATCTTTGGTTTGATGATAATAGCCTATGATGTTTCTTGAAGGAATCAAAGATTGAGAGTTCTTGTTTGGTTCAAAGTGTTTGATAATGAGAAGTTCTTTTCTTTATTTCATTTTCTTATACTCGTAGTTTTTGATTTGATTTAATTGTGTGTGAGCCCTATTACGCCTCTGTTTTCTTCTCTCACGCTGCCAAGTTTTGATATCAAAAATACTTATATCAAAGACATGGCAATGGTCGGTGTTCTTCACGGCAATTTTGCTGTTACTTGTAGCTCTTGTTCCAATAAGGTGTATCGCAAAACAAGCCAGCCATTGCTGTAAAGCGTCTATCTACGTTCCAGGAATGCAATGAATAAAGCCTGACCAGTACAGTCACATTGAGAAGAGCAGGACGATGGCAGGGATAAGGAGTAGCACATGTAAGATCAAAAGAAGAGAATCGGAAATCGAGCAATGATAGTGTTAGCTTAGTCTAATCGGTGATATCCATATCTTATTTCCCAATACAAGTTCGAGGGAGAGGAAAAAATAGAGCAATGTCTAAGTGACTAAAAGTTTTTGGCTTCGACTATAAGAGAGCAAGATTAGCTCGAGATGCATTGCAAATTCACATTTCAACGATTCGCCTCTATTTTCATCTCGACTTAAAACCTAAAGATTTCAAATATTAGATTCAATCTTCAAATACAATCTGCCTTGATAAGAGAGAAAATAAAAGGAGGTGGATAAAGTTAATATTAGTCTTCAAAATTTGTTTATTCGTGCTTATAAACCTTCGAAATCCTCATTAGCTTTCGTTGATTAGTTATGTTAAACCAGTATTCTGAGTTGGTAAGGCTTTGAATTCATTATGCCTGGAAAAGGAGTTGAGTGAAATACTCAAATTTGATGTTATCTTCTAAGCTGCAAGGGAAAATAAAGTAGAACTTATTTGATTCTTTCTGTGCTGGTAAATTAATTGATACTATTCCATGTTATCTTGGATTTAGATGGCAAGAAAGTACATAGAGTAACGGCATCTCTTGCTTTCATTCCAGCTAGTTTCTCACTATCATTGTTTATTTCTGAATATTTCCACTGAGCCTGCCCATTTCTTCTACTCACCTTCCACTAGTAGGACAAATCCAATAATCTACAACTTTCATAAAGCTTTCTTCCTCAAGGAACTGCAAATATATCTTTTTCTTCTCCTCGAATAATAAGATACCAGTTCCCAAACCCATCTTGAACTTGCTATAAGGTCTTCGAAGCAATTCACTTCTTTCATCCCTAATTATGAGATTGGAGAAATATTTACTCCACATTCTAGGGAAACTCTGGTTGATTTTATTATGATTACCTTGTATGTTATAGGGTTGGGAAAGGTTTACAGAGGAACTAATTCAATTTAGATTTCATGTTTTGATACAGCGCTTTCATCAACTGATGATTGATTGATGAATGGATGAAGAGGAAAGGGTCCAGCTTTAGTTTCTTGACTTCTTTCCTAAAAAGAAGGGAAAACTGAAAGAGATTTTCATGGCATCACGATACTTACCAACAATCTGCTTGATGCCTGCCCTTGCAGATGTTACTTGGTAAGAGAAGAACTATCGTTGCTACTATTGAAATTTCTCTTTGCACCAGCCAAAATCAGATAAAAGATAATACCTTGAGAGCTTGGTTTATGAGCGGCAGGCCTGCTACGGACATTCTTCTGAAAATCTTTAACACTTCATTTCCTGAAACCCAGCGTTGATATTGTTGTTCATTTCCCGTATTTTAATTCTGCTCTGCATTCCCAGTTATGATTCTTGTGGTTTATTTAAGCCTCGAAATCGATAAAGTGGTCTAGATACTAAAACGTTAAGAGGCGAATATGAATCTAACATCGACTGTTTTCATGTTGTGCATGATTTGAGAGCTCGAAATGAAGGTAATTTATATGGGTTGAAATGCTAATTGTTCTCATATTCACTACTGGACATATATTAGTATCACTAAAGAGGTATATAAGAATTAAGGGGATTGACTATCTAAATCTTACTTCACAAAACGCTGAATTAGCGTCAGACACAAGCTACCAAATGAAACGATCGATTAATTTGTATTTTGAACTTATATCTCATGCAATGAAATCAACTTTCTTAGTATACTGAGCTCAGGAAAACGGGAGATTAATTAGTTCTCGACTCATCATCGCTGTTATCATCATTGCTGCTATCACCATTGTCATAAATCTTTTATGGTTGGCATTAGATGAATATGAAAAGAGATGCTCATTAGTCTGTTCATACTCAACTACTCTGATTTAGATCTTTTACTTTAGATCATTTCTTATTCATATAATTAATCTAAAACAGACTACGCAATCCTCATGACCAAATCTTTTCGGGTGTACTCTTCATAATCACATGTTCTAAACACAACCACCAGGAACAACCACTCCAGCCCGCTGAATGAGCAAAGCATTTACGTACGACATACGGCGAGTCAAAATCTGATCAAGCGACACACGACCCGCAACCGCTGTACGATCAGCACCAAGGAGAGCCAAGATCGCACGCTGACCATCGTTGTGGGTCAAGAAGCCGAGAACATTACCACCGATAGGTAGTACGATATATGGGTGATCGTCGTCCACACGCGCAAGAGCAGCGTCCCAGAGAGCCTGAACATGTTGATACTGGGCGGGATTTAGAGTCCTATCACTTCCGTATACTGTTCTTGAATGATCCTTAAATAAATCATCAAAGAAATTCAAAGGTTTCAAAACTCAATATTCATTCCATGTCATACTTGTCTATCCTGGTGAATAGCTCGTAATCTCATTTCAAACCCGTGGTTTAACTACATTACCTAAGAATTTACCTACAAGCAGTACGCCACTTCCAAATGTAACATCCTTCACATATAAGATTAAAGCGAAGCGCTTTTTTCTGACGTATAGGACTTGGGGAAAAGGAAAAAAGATAATTAAATGCCATAGAATGTATCTTCTGAAAAAGATTTATCCTGAATCGTACTCTGAGACTGAGCAACACACTATTGATATCGTCGCACAGCTTATTCATTTCACATCCTATAAAATGTGGTCTTTGATTACTATCGTTTTCTCATACGTTTCCCCTTTGATTCCAATTCAAATAGTAGTTGTATAAACACATCAGAGTTCCAAACTTTTGTCCTATTATTTCTCTCTTTAATCCGAATACTAAAACCTTGATAGCAATAATCTGCGGATCTTCTTTGACATGTAGACTTCAATCACCCCCTATAAACACCAAAAAATCAACCCTTTCACAATGCTCAATTTCCCTAATTTGGAGAGATAAGTGAATTTTGTTAAGCACCCGTACTCTCATGTTCAATCCCATTTTGTAATCTAAATCCACGTGCAAAATCAGGATTTTACTCTAGTTCATAAAAAGTAGATCTAATTGGGCAAGATAGCCCGGGTTGAGCCGTCTTTGTGAATTTGTGGAAATAGGGGCCGCCGCAAAAATATCGAATTCTGAAGACTCATTTTCGAAGTTTGTACAATGCGAAGCTGTTGGCAAAAAGACAACGAGAATTCCTTGATATCATCTTTTACTTTGAGTGCTCGCCGTCTCCTAATGCCAATCACTGTCATTTAAAAGAGATACGAGCCTAGTATGTTTTAGACTGATTGAAAGTTACAGAGAAACATTGACTCTTGGGGTCATTTCAAATTTGACCGTTTGCTAATCAACTTGTTCGATTGTTGTACTCGCTTTCTTCATGACGTGACGACTTTGGGAATGCGGTTCTCGATATGGTTATTCTGCTAGATTTGGTGACATAAATATCTAGGCAAGTATAGCTCGCTTCTTAGTAATTAGCGATTAAACTTAACTTTAGCGATTAGCGACTTGGCGCCTAGCGTTAGATTTGCTTGAGAACGAGCGAATCATCCAACTTCATCCTAATTCGGGATCTATCTTAGTACCTTCAGAATCGTATATAAAAGGTTTGGCTTGAATGATGTATTATTTCTATGGCCAAGTTCGATAAAGAGATCATCCCCTTTTAGATAAGTGAACAGTGATTCGATGTTCATGGTCCGAGATGGGCGTTGAAATTTTAAAGTGAATGATAGATATCAGCCGGGTTTCAGATCAATGCCGTCTAAATACTCTTATATCTGTTACTAATAGCCCCATAGACTTAGTACTATCGAAATCTCGAGGTAACGGTGACTACTATCAACTACCCCAAGTACTTCTGCTTGGCGCCTATCTACCTATATTGCCAAAATATTCATTCTCAAATACCAGAAAACTCAGTAGTTCTATTCCCAATTCCATATGTTCTGAACTGCAATTCCAGCTTCCCAATCCATCTGTACAAGAAGATAACCAAGTTCAGCTATCGCAAGGTACTCACGCCACCAGAACCACCTCTTAGGTTTCCAGCTATTTAACGATACATACGGGAGTTTTGATTAACTTGTCTCTCTCTATTTATATATTAAGTTCGATAATCTTGAGTGGATAGTGGCTTGAGAGATAACTTGAAGTTCGAAATTGGTATGCTAGACTTATGTTCTATCATGATAATATCTTTCCGAATGCCCATGCAAATATTCGCAGCAACTATCATACCAGTATTGATTAACATAACTAATTCATCGATATAACTTATATAAAGATTACTTAGCAATACTGTCATATTAGCTACTTTCTCCGGTGTAACAGATCATCCAGTAGAAGAACCTTCGGAATAACTTGTTCAAGTCCTTTCCAATGACCTAAGCTGATTTCTAATTGTTTGTATCACCCCGGTGGTAGTGTAGATATCTTGATCAATGATTAGGTATACTCGTATTGTTATTATTATTGATTGATATTCTAAGGTTGGTCGCAAGGGAGAAGATGTGAGGTGGATCACGTGTCCTCGCCTCGCGTAATGCTAGCCATAGTCACGTGTCTATATTTTCACCTACTCGTATATCGCAACACTAATATTAATATTTCAACTCTAATGGGACAGGAAGCACTTACGCGGACTGGATACTTCGTGTTATTGAAGGCTTATTATCAAATGATAGAGAGATCATGAGCAAAGAAAGTAATGAAAGAGAATCGAAACAAGGAAATATGATGAAACAAAATTCTTATCATTAACTAGCGTCTTGACACCATTATAGTTCTCGTTTCAAGTTTTAGAGATTCCACCATAAGTGCAAAACTCCCCTTTCAGTCCGCTTCCGTATATCAGCCTTGGCGATACCCTTCTAGTTAGTAAGATGCCCACTCACATTGGCTTTGGAGCTCAGCTACGAGCTACAGAGTCAGCAGCCCAAGTTCAAAATGTGGCATTAAGCAATGATTGTAATGAAGTTGGCGAAATGTTTGGGAATCTATCTGGTCAAAATAGAAGTAGATTCTTAATGGAACAGAGGTCTAGTTAGAGCAGGGAAATGGTTATCCTGTTTGCCAAGATTAATAGTTGGGATGTTTGGATGAATTATTTTGCCAGTCTCAGTCAAAAAGTGGTGGCCTAGAGTTGAAGATAACATTATAGAGTTTAATGACAGCATTGAGATAAAAAAGATTGAGAAGAATGTAATTTTGCAGAAAACTAACACCCTGTCCTCCACGATCTGTATCGGGGATAGGAAGAAGCAAACCAAGGTTCGCCTGAGCGTAAGTCATTTCTGCTTCTAAAGCTTTTCCTCACTGGCGTTTCCATTCTAAAGGTTCTCTACAATGCATGTTATACCTAGGTGCTCTATTCCAGTGTAGTTGTAGGCAGTTGTCTATTTTTTCTTAAGAAGAGAAACAGAGCAGTACGTGAATAATATTGAATGAAAGTGCGTAGTGGATATTTGAGAGATCCTACTTGAAAATGAATTCTCATATTCCGTGAAACAAGCTCTTTTTCTTCACAAATCATCCAGCAAAACAAATACACGAAGTTCATTGCCTCATTGATTCTTATCCACATACAGAGTCCACGAGAAATGATATGCTCAGGTGGGCCGCGGAATTTCATCCGCTGATTCCCAAACTCTGTGCCTGGGAAAAGAGACTTCAATAGGTAAGAAGTCAGTATTTGTGGGGACTCTGAAATCGTTTCAGAAAGTGCACATTTGGTGATAGTGATGATAATGATAATGATAATGATAATGAGAGGAAGACGAGGCTCGGCTATGGCGATGCTTTACCTACTTTTGGATGAGTATGGGAACGCTTAGGAATAAAGCAACAGAAATAACTATACAACGACGAAAAGAAGAAAAGGCCAAGAAAGCAATAATCTGAAAAACATCAGCTTATAAGCACATCTGGCCTCCTTCTATAGATATTACGGAATCAGTGACATATAAAAACAAAAAACAGAAAGTACATTGTCTTGAATATTTCTCGCACCATCGAGACGCAAATCCTTGTTCTTTTCTCTGCCAAAGTATCAACTACTGTCGCAAGCTTCTTGAAAAGACTGTCGCTAGCTATATTAATAAAACTTTAAAGTGTTTTGTGAGTTGCTTTTATACCCAAAGAGGAGCATGGAGAATGATAGGCGACGTAGTTTTACTTTAATGGAAAGAGTGAATAACGACAAGTAGCTCAATAGCTTAATCTAGTGATGATTGATTGATACGCTATTTCAAAGAGCTATAAGATAATTGAATTAATTAGATGATTCAAGTGGTGAACTTTATCTCTCTTTTCAAATGATAGTTTTATACAGTGAATACGATTTCTAAATACTTCCAATTTCCTACATTGAAAGGCTCACTGGAACCATCAAAGAATCGGCAATTTGAGTTTAAAGGGGAAATATTCCACAAAATTCAAGATTCTCGCTAATTTTCCTTCACGGCGAAACTTTGAAAAATAGAAATACGTATGTTACAAATAACATCTTTGTTACTAAGGTACCAAAGGAAGATAATCCTATAAGAATGCTAGCTAAAAGCCTTTTATAATAACCGGGTAGAAGAGTACGCCTTGCGTGCTACTAGCTTGTGGCCAACTATAACAACGTTGAACTGTGCGATATCGCTATCAAATATGGTTTTTAAATTCGTTCTAGTTGCATTCTAAAGCTTAAATTTAGATTTGAGAAATGTGAATTGATAACAGGATATACAACTACATTAAGGGCAACGTATTCACAATATCAAAAATTGACTAAGGACCTTGAGCTCATATAAACCACCAAATTTCGCTGTCTGCGAAAGACATATATTATGGTGGTGTACTATAGAGAGAGATCCCATAGAAAGAATTAGACTAGTTTGGAATATAAAAAGATATGAAAGATCAAAGATATGAGAAGCTCATTGTAGATTGGACAAGATTTCTGAAAACAGAGAAGCTTTTCAAATATATTCTAGATCTTTATTAATTTTTGGTTTGGCTGGATTTCTCCGAGGTATACCTAAGACAGCATGTCATAGGTATCGGAGAATAATGTTTTCCAAATTGAGCCTTGTCGTCTGGTGGTCTAGTTGTTCAGCTTTAAAGCCTGGACCGTGAGACAAACATAGTATAAACAAGTAGAGTATAAGATAATTAAGATTCATGATGTACAATCACTACTCGACAGAAATCACCATTCCATCCTCAAAATTCCAGTAGAGGTTTTTAGCGATGCAATAAACTAGCTATCTCTAACGTAGATATAGAATAACCATTTACTCTAGGTTATCTCATTATGCTCTATTGAATACTAAATAATTAAAGACTTGCTCAGTTTCAAGTTCGTTATTTTCATAATATTTTGCAATATTACAAGTACAAAGATTAATTATTTCCACCTTTGTAAGAAACACAATTGCTAACAAAAAAATTGCATTTCTACTCGTATACTAATCATTTCCCAAAAATATTAAACTTCGGTTTGACCTAACCTCGTTGTTATTTAAATTATGATCCGCTAGATACTTTTCGGTTGGGGGTTTCAAAGATTGTACTTATATAAGAGCTATTTGAGAGAAACAGTCTATTGCATTGTTAAAGAATTTTGTTAACTACTTGAAGAAAATTATAAGAAAATCTATTTACAGAAGAAGACAAGAAATTCCAAATGCCTTCTTCAGGTTACCTCCGCCATAACTCTAACTCACTATCCCCCCTCGTATTGCTTTTCTCGGGTAGCCCCCCTCGCATCCAATATTTCAAGCTACACGACTGAAATGCGTCTCAGTGCTTAGCAATGGGCTCCGGCTGGAACTCCAGCGCAGGGAGATGAGATAGACCCTCCGGTGATACCCACCGGGCCCCATGTCCAGCGAGAGCAAGCTGCACAGAGAATGTAAACGTTTTGGCCACCAGCACGAACGGTACCGTGGACGTTGTTGACAGTCACGTCAGTAATTGGGACCCCCGCAGTTGGTTTCCCATTTGGGCTGGTATTGAGATAATCTTGTTCAATGACAATTCCGAACCTGATAATAGAATCCAAGGTAATATCCTTGAAGGTAATGCCGGAGACTGAACCATGAGCGCCACTGACAGTTTTAATACGAAGACCATTTGCAGATCTGGCAACAGTAGAGGATAAGAATTTAACATTCGTGACGCTGTTGGCAGCGGCGAAAGAGTGGAGGCCGACAGAGCCGATGGAGAGACCGTGGCCTCCAGAGCAATGTCCATTGATGAAAGTAATGTCCTACCAATGATTAGATAGGCCATAGATGCCTAGGAGTGAGGAAAGAACTTACATTTCCGGAGTTAACGGCAACGCAATCATCTTGATTGATGACAATAGCACCCGAGATGGTGATTTTTGAACTCAAAGTGATGTCAAAAGCATCCGTGTTACGAGCAAGGCCATTGGCATCTCCTGCAGAGTTGTCCATTTTGATATTGATCAATGACAAACTGTCGCATTGAGTCAAGGAGATCAATTGAGCTGGTGAGTTGATGAAGTTTAGACCAATAAATCTCGAAGTTCCAGTCACATCGTTAGCAGTAAAGAACCTAGGCTTCGTCTTTCCCTCGCCATTGGTTCCGTGTCCGTCCCACCATCTGCTACCGCCACCATCAATGGAGTTTCCAGGAGCACCAGTAAGGGTGATACCTTTTCCGGAGACGGAAATGAGAGGCCCAGCCCAGTTGGAGTAGCCAAAGCTGTCATTTTCTTTTAGAATTGCTCTGCAAATGAAGAGTAAAGGGGAGAACTCACGTTGTATGTCCCTGGAAGATGACATGGGTGCCCGGCTTGAGGTCTAACAGGTCAAGAGTGGTACCAGCTGGAACGAAAACGCTATTGAGAACAATGGTGGCGCAGCGACCCTTTGCCGCTTTAACAGCCGCTGCATTGTTGAATACACAACCACTGTCGACACCAGCACCCTAAAAGAATGAACTGTTAATATTGTCTCCATGAATATCGATGTGAGTGGGAGGTCTTACGGTGGTGTCGTCGCCCTGGGCAGCCACAAGGACAGAGCTGCACAAAAGAGTCATGAGGGTTGATAGTTGAACCATGATTAGTGAAGGCTGCAAGCAAGAACTGTTTAGGTAGTGATAAGATGAGTGTGATAGAATGAGTGTCTGAGAGTGTGATGAAAAATAAACTGAAGAATGGGAATATGCCTTCTACTTATAGCAATATTTGAGATTTGAGAATTAATACCAATTTCGTATACGTCATTGATCAAGAGTAGATAGTACTAAACATCGAAAGATAATTATAATAAGACCTCGTCCTAGGAATTCTATATAGAAGAATAACCTTGTTGTAGAGATATTAATCTTGGCTCTGAAGTACTTTTTGTGGAAAAATAGCCAATATTCTTAGTTTTAAAGTTTTAAAACTCTTGTATATTTTTAATTCATGAAATTTCTAGAAAATTTTATACTAGATTCATATTTTGTTACGATAACCCGTAATTGTACGTTGCTAGACTCTCGGTATCGGCCTCCGCTTCGAATATACCTAGCGCGCTAGGCCTTTGATTGTATATATAACCTTTAAATTTCATAGCTTCATTTTGTAGTGTTAAATTCTAAATGCTCTCATTGAAGCCGTTAACCTTCGTTATATTTGGTTAAAGGTTAATGAAATATAAGGATACTCTAATTAAACTAATCAAAATTTGTATAATGAAAAGTTCTACTCCAGGATTAAAGTATTACTCTGTTAGAATGAATCGAAGCGTACATAATAAAATTTAAGTCTAAATTCTATTAAAACACTAGTTCGAAATTAGTAGAACCTCGATATAAGAATACTTCGAAATATCCTCATCTTTAACATTAAAAAAAGCATTCTTGTATTGCTATTTTGCTATACTTGATTGATCCCGTATAGCTCTTATGAATAGAGAATTATACACTTTTTATATTATTATCTCGCTTATAAGTTTAGAATTTACTCGAGTATTACCTGCGTTAAGACGTACTAGTAATAAAGTAGCTCATATTAGAGAAATGATTTGTAGATATACATACTCGGGTAAATGATAAGTGATGCACCATCTGTCACGGAACGCACAGATCGTTACGATACGATTGATTCGTTTAGCTCACCACGTGACCCATATTCCTGTATATAGCATCTTCCATAGCTTCGTCCCTTCGATCCTCAGCTTGTTATTCTAAGCACAATACCAATATATTATCGTAACGTTACATTATAACAAGCTCAAAATTCTTTTAGCTTTTGATCGCTTCGATCAAGGCTTTGTATAACGTTTTACTACCTCTTCCGAAAGCCTTTTCTATACAACTCCGGGCCCGCGGTTTAGCCTCTCGATTTCGGCCTACATTTACACCTTCGCTCTTCGAAAAGCCTCTTCTCGGAATCATTAGCTTGTATACCGCTTTACTACTGCTTTCGCTTTTCCAATCGTTCCAAAAACCTTACACCCGGCCTAACACCCCAAAGCTAGCACCTTTAACTGCTACACCTTAAAGCTAACACTTTATTTATCAAAAGCCCCCCGATATTACTCTAGCTAGCACGTTCGCTATTAGTAGCTAGAACGCCTTTTGCCGTTGCGTAGCTCACATCTTTGAGCCGGTCGAAATGGATCCTAATCTACTACAAATAGCTCATCGTTTTCAACATCTTCTTGATACCAAGCACCAATACGCCCGTTCAATCGATAATGCTATTCAACAGCTTATTCAATTAATTATTAACTATTCCACTTTCCCTACTCCTACCGGCACAAAGAAGTATACTAACAATTTGACAAAAGATGCTTTCCAAACCAATCTCGTTCGTTTTGCTCAAACGACATTCCGCGAAATGATTAAACCTCTTCCTCCTCCTTCTATTCCCAAAGCTACATTAACGCCAAGCGTCCTCGATTGCGTTCTGCAACAGCATATCGACGCTGTACTAGCGGTTACAGATCATATTATACAAATGGTGGAAGAGATTGATCAAAACGTAGAGGAAATATACGAAAGAGATTATTAGCTAGAAGCCTAGTTGCCACGCTATTGATATACATTAATATTTTGGTATTTGTATTGACGCTCGAGGGCGAGCTTTTATAAAAGGGGGGGTAGTGTCACGGAACGCATAGATCGTTACGATACGATTGGTTCGCTTAGCTCACCATGTGACCCACATTCCTGTATATAGCTTCTTCTATAGCTTCGTCCCTTTGATCCTCAGCTTGTTATTCTAAGCACAATACCAATATATTATCGTAACGTTATACAATCAAAATTGAAGTTATAATAACTCTTTCAAAAAAGAATGAAATTTGATAAAATTTTAATACATTATTATTATTACAAATGATTATTGATATACAAAATTTTATATAATATAAATTAAAATTGAAGAAGTAATATTGAATCGAATTTCAAAATTTGAAGATAATTCGAGTTTTTCAACGTTTTTATATAATATAATATAATTTCTTCAAACCTTAATCAAATCATTCAAAACTTAAACTACAATATATTTCGATATATAGCTTTTTAATAGTTATTTCAAGTTTTTATAATTCGTTATATTTATTAAGTTATTATTAAATGAAATCAAAAAAAATTGAAAATTTAATGGTTTTTATTAATGAAATTCGCTTATTTTAACCGTTTTGACCTTTGTTACCCCTTGAAAATTCAAATTCTTTTACGTTTTTTCAACTTTATTCGATAATAACTTTATGATTAAAAATAATTATCAAAATTGAAATTAATAATTGAAAAGCTCTATATCGAAATATATCGTAGATCAAGTTTTAAATGATTTAATTAAAATTTGAAAAAGTTATATTATATTATATAAAAGCGTTGAAAAACTCGAAATATCTTCAAATTTTGAAATTCGATTCAATATTACTCTTTCAATTTTGACTTTTATAATACAAAATTTGATATACTAATAGTATACTATTGAAAGTGTTACGCTCTAACGTTGTTCCGTTCCGCATTCCTAGGTGGCGCCTAGTAGAATGCGTTACGCGAGATCGATTATGTATATATAGCTCTCTTCTACGTAATCTTCATTCTGTAGTTTATAATTCTAAGTGTTGATCTCAATAGTTTACAATCTTCGTTATATTATTATAAACTTTTTAAAATAAGAAATTAAGTATTTATATGCTTTTGTTTATACGCTTTTGATTATTATATTGTATACATCTAATCTAAGCATTCGCATTCGTATACGTTACATATATACGCTTTTGTTTTTGTATTCTATACGTTTGAATTAATGTTATCTACTCTTTTTTTTTCTTTTTTTAATCGAAATAAAGGCTCTTTCTTATACTATTGCGAATCTTTAAATCGAGCTTGTATATCAATGCGAACAGCTCACCCGGCAATACAACGAAATCATTTTCCTTCGATCTTTAACTTTCACTCGAAACACTTTTTGTCCAAAACCTTTCTTTTTTGATTTTGAGAAGTTCAACGGAAATATATACAAATTTGATATCTAGTTATTCTCGATTAAAGCTAAACTATAAATCGACAGCGAAACTATCAACGATTTTATAGCTCAATTTTATTATATGTTTTTTAACCTCGAATCTCAAATTCAAACTATAATGCTCCTGCAACTTTCTCTCGATTCCGAACCTTTCGATTACACTACAATCCTTAATCTATTTTCTCGTATATATAATAATCCAAATAAAATACAAAAAACAAAGAATAAATTGTTTTCCTTTAAACAAAGCACAAATTTATTGTATATTTATATTGTCAAATTCGAAAGGATTTTTTAAAAGGTTTGTAATTAAATGTAACTCGATTTGAACAAAATCTTTACTTTCCGAAATGGCTTTAATATAACTATACGAAATCGATTAGCTCAACAATTGTCTCTTCCCCGCGTTTATACCGAATTTATTTTTATTATATAATAACTTATTGTACGTTTTGAAGCTTCCTTTACTCCCAATAACGCTTTTGTTCCTTGATAAATTTTACCCCGGCATTATTTGAGTTACAAACTTATAGATGTCTTTAATATAAACGCAATTAGCGTTTTCGATTTGGATTTATTTGATCTAAGCCTTAACCTTGATAAACCCCGCTTTGAATACACGCATCCTTGTATACACGCCCCGGAGTTTTTCTCAAAAGAATATGCGCTATTCTGAAAGCAAAATAGATGTGTTAAATGTAGTAGTCTTTACTATTAAATGGAACTATATAATTTAAATCCTTATACAAAAATAACAAATCCATTGATATAACTTGACAAAAAAGGATTAATACATTCGTCGATCCTTTCTTTAATAAAGGAAAAACTTAAATAGATCGAGAAAAAAGGATTAAATAAAATACTTAATGATCGCTACTTCTATAAACATATAGAAAAGATTAGCAAATTCATAAAAGCTTAACATTTGACAAAGAATCAATTTGAGTGTAAAACTAATTAGTTTGATTTCAATTTACCATTTAAATCGTTTCTTCAAACTCGGGGCGAGCTTTACAAAAGGGGAGGGTAGTATTACGCTTTAACATTATTCTGTTTCGCATTCCTAGATAGCATCTAGTAGAATACGTTATACAAGGTTGATTGTGTATATATAGCTCTCTTCTACGTAGTCTTCACTCCGTAGTTTATAATTCTAAGTGTTGATCTCAATAGCCTACGACCTTCGTCACAGAAAGAATAATATATCAAAATCTTATTAAATTATATTTATTTTTGAAAAAGTTATTATAACTTCAATTTTGGTGATGCATCACTTATCATTTACCCGAGTAGTTAATCTCTATAAAGAAGGAAAAATGGCCAATTTGCTACTTTATACATAAGAAAGATGAGCAAAAAATTACTACTTATTCTTTTTTTGTAGAAAGTAAACTAGCTATCTCCTTTTGACGAAACAAATGGTCTGTCGTTAGAACGTAACAAGAGCCTTGAATAAGCGAAGAGGCATTTTACTCTTTTTGAAGATAATTAGCTCTATCAGGGATTATGCTAAGTCTTACTTATTTATTAATATATTATACGTTTTAGTACACGACATAAAATTAACTTGTTATACATCTCTTGTGTCTACTCATGCGTTACTTGTTTAAAAAAAACTTCTTTACCTCTCTTTCTTTCAACCCCGCACTCTCCTTCCTCCTTCCTTCCTCCTTCCTCCCTCCCCTTTCCTTCCCTGTTAGACTAGAGCAAGTACAAGAACGTATTAGGTAGTAGAGACTTCAATGGTATGGAGTAACAGGATGGCATATAGGGCACTTAGAATTAGTTGTTGTAGTCTACTCGTTCTTTAGGCTTAGATCTAGCATACTGGTGTTAACTGTTAATTAGAGAGGAATTGATTTTGTTGAATAGTTCATCCTTTTTCGCCAACCCCTACAGGGTTGGTACGGCCAAGAACCTTTATCCCATGGGCAAAATTTTCTAGGTATAATAAAAATATTCTAAAAGTTTTGACGATGCGATCGATACCTTGCTTGTACCAATCCCATGAGGGGTTTGCGAAGAAACGAAAAAGGAAAAAAAATCTTCAACTATAACAGGAGTATTATTGTATTTCGTCTCCAAAGGTTGGGTACAGTGTGCTGAATCAGCATAATCCCTGATATCCTCGCTTACAGATTCACTCCTTCGCGAATCACCCCAGTGACCGCTCACAGTTATTTATACAAGTCCCCGAGGCATCATCACATCCCCAATACACCAATTCACGAAGGAGAAGGCGCATAACGACGAGTAGGAGAAAGAAAACAGAAAGAAGCATAACTTCACGAGCATCAGACCATCGATCCGACCATGAAGAGATTTCTTGCAAACGAGAGGCCTCTCAGCACACTGTAATCCCCCAGCGAGATTTCCGTCGCTCGATCGTAGGTTTGATATCTTCCCTCTCACTACCTGTCATATCTCCGGAAAGCCTTTTTGAGCTTAGGATATAAGGTTTATAAGAAAAAAATCTATATGCCCGAGGTCTTTGTAGTATAATATAATCCCTTTGGACCCATCCCTTCTGCCCTCCAAGCCTAACCCTGAAAATCCAACTCAGCCACATCTCCACTGATCCCCTCATACACCCCTTACTTTCTTCCATGGATCCAGCCCAATTCAACCCTCTCCCCAATCCAACCATCCCCAAGCACCCAACACCAACACCAACAGCAGAAAGAATTGCAAAGAGTCATCGCTTCATCAAGAAAATAAAAATACGATACCACATGACTTCCGGCTTCCCCTAAACACTCCACAATCCAAATGAATTCCATAACCCTCTGCCCTTGGCCCCAACCTTCCTAGCCTTAACCCATAAACCATAACCCTCAAACCATAACCCTTAAACCATAACCTTCAAACCATAACCCTCAAAACATAACCCTCAAACCATAACCCTCAAATCATAAATAACCTTTAAACTATAACCCTCAAAGCATAACCCTTAAACCATAAACAGCCCTCAAACCATAACCCTTCAGCAAAAGAGAGGAAGGGATTTTATCAGGCTAAACCCCGTACATATCCTTTTCCAATCTTTCGGAGACTGCCCGAAAGAAAGATGTCAGAAAAATTAGAAGCTTCATCGCATGATAGTGAAGAAAATCAACAGTGATAGGAACAAACCCCCTGCATAACCACACCCAAAGAGAAAAAGCTCAAATAACTTGTCAATGCAGAGGCAACAATTCCGAAACCTAAAACCCGACACCAAACGGCTCCTCCGCATCTCCCTTAACACCTTCAAAAAATAATGGTATTCTCGCATCTTAACCATGGTTTTTTCCCACAATATGCACGATAAGATGCGATATTGAGGCCGAAGAAGGGAAAAAACCATACTTTTTCAAAGGTTTCACAATTTTGCCCATAGTGCACTACCTCTAGAGTACAGCTTAAACTTAAATTTAAACTTCAATCTCATAATCTTCCAATCTCCCAACCTCTCGATCTCGATCTCACAATCTACCAACCCAACATTCACCACTCCTTCTGCCTTCTCATACTCCCCTCTATTCCCAAACTCACCCTCTTCTCAGTCCATTCATATCTATACAAACCTTCAAACTCCCAACTGCCACTGGTCAAATCTGCAAATATAAAAATCCCAGAGATAAAACCACTGATAGACATTAACCTTACGACAAGAAATTGCCCAGAAAGGAACAAAAATTGATGACGAGGACTGGTCAAACAAGACATCATGATGAGTGCGAGATGAGTACTGTAGAAAATGAGATGCACAAGTCAAGATTTTCCTGACAGTAACGAGGATTTTCAGTTCCCGTCTCGGCTGTAGAACCAATCCCGAACGCTAGTGTAAATTCAATTCCATCAATGGAAGAGATACCGTAATAATATCAACGCAAGTGTTACCGACCTTCATAGGCGGCGCGATTTAGAATAGCACGGAGATTGAATCGACGACTAGATCTGCAGAATGGAAGGGACATTCTTTGACGAGAGGAGACAGAGATGTAGCTACTGTGAGCGTCATCATGGCTATCAACCTTTTGGTCGGTGTGGTCTTGGTCATCTTACATCGGCGGCGGAAGGGAACGCAGATCCCAAAAGGAAGTCCGGAAGATGCCAAAAAGCTGAACTGGATTCGAGACCAGTGGAAGCAAATTTTGCGGTGACCCTAGGAAGGTACCAGAACGGGTAAGTAGCGATGTAAACGAATTCCAAGCCAAATGTAGTGCGAGGGGTCCCACAGAGTTGCAAGCGTAGAAGTTGATGCACGAAATTAGTTGAAGGCATTGAACCACGATCGAGAATTCTTCACCCTTTAGGCGGCCTGCGAGCCTTGGACAGCTTTGATTGTTTCTTTGCCACTCGTTCCCTTTCTTTCTCGGCCGGTTCCACGATCAATGTCTTGAAAACTTTGTCTTCCCGATGTGTCAAATTAATGTTACCTGGACTTGTATCAACGGATAATGCTGTTTCGGACCGTAAGGATGACTTACAAAATTCTGTATATGCCAATTTGAGTTCCGAGAAAGTATTTGCAAGCATGGGTACATCTGGAGCCACTTTACCTGCAGCTTCGGCTTCCCAATCTGTTGTCAAAGGTGTATTGTCACCACGGCAAAGGGTACTGAAGGCCACAGCCAATTGTTTGTACATAAAACCACATTGCTCAGATCGTTTTCGAGGATCTGTTCTGCCTGGATGAATGCAGTTTTGGAGATCTTCATCAGTTGCACATCTTGGAAGGTTAGATCTCAATTCAATTCGTACCACTCGTTCTCGATAGAAGAGCATCAACCTCAATAAACATATACCAGCAATTATACGAGCTTGTTTGCTGCCTCCGGATTTTTTACAAAGGTTTTCAATTTCAGAAAAGAAATACTTCTCAGCTTCTTCAAGACCCTCGGATGCCCTGAGTCGAACTTGCTCACGAACAGTGTCTGGGGAGAAGGTGTCATTGATCGTGTTGACTACATCAAGCTGGCTGTCGGGGTGGCAATGAATGTTGGCTACTCCATAAAAAACGAGACTGTTTAAGCTCGTGATCCTGAATGCAGCATTACATAAACATGCCTACCGTCGGTTAATCAATGTCCTAATATAAGAAAACTAAAATGACTTACCAAATGCGATCCAAAATATTGTTTGCAATAGATATAGAGGAATTTATCCAAGATGTGCGTGATTTTACCTGAGTGACTCTCAGGAGAGGACAAAAGAATCTCTCGACCAAAGAAATCTAGCTCATCTACGGTGGGTAGTGAGTCTGGTACAACAAGATATGTCTTGTCGCGTACAGCCTTGTGCGTTATATAAACGCCATTCATTTTGGTTAGACTTCTCCATCTGCAGAGATCTACAGACCTACAAACCATCACCTTGCAAGGGAGTGAGCGACACGGAAAATTTGCCATGAAACAGTCCGCTCGAAGTTCAACTTTTGCCCCATGGCCTTCCAACGCACGCAATAGCTGATAAACCTGCTCTTTGCCGGAAGTAAGAAGCCTTGTTTGCACATCTATGTTGGTCAGTGTATTAGTTTGAATATTCAATGATTCGGCCTACCTCTGACTCCAAGGTAAATATCTTTCAATCTATGCCGAATGCAAATTTGTCGAGCCATGAGTGGATCGCCAGCTAGCTTAAAGCAGCGATCACAAATGCCATCGGTAGTACACTAGAATGTTAACGCTTTGACACAACTCCGAGATGATAACTAAACATACCTCGACTTTACGTGCTCGGCAACTCTGACATGCCCCAACTTGACGGACTAGATGGACTTTCAATTTCTCCTTTCGATTGAATTCCTTTCTTTTCCTCTTAGGCGCCTTCACCCCACTATGAAAATCGATCAAATAATCTTCCATATTTCGGGTAGATGCCACAGCTACCTGGTTGGAGCGAGAAGTTGCCTGTACATCTGTAGTTGACATGTCTATCTGAGGCTCTGACGGCACCGGTTTGGGCACATGCTTTTTCAGCTGATCGCTAGATGAGTCCAATTCAAGCACAGAAGTACTTGGACCTTTGTCTTTGATGGGGAGCTCACTAACCTCATTGGGAAATTGTTGCCCCGTTAAGGAACTAACATCCAATGAAGGAGAAGTTATTGGCTCGGGTAATTCAAGAAATGATGTTACCCAGCCATCAGACTCTAAATGTGAAAGCGAAGCATCGAAATCATCGCAGTTGCCAAAAGAAACATTCGTTGTAGCTGGCTCCGCAAAGAAAGTATTTGAGAAGTTGCTGTTCGCTTCTTCAAACGCCCAAGGGTCATTGTCTGACTCTCCCACGCCTTGTAAAGGATAAGCAGAGTCGAGGAGATCCATTGTTCGCCACTGGGCGTTAAGGTCCGAATCATCCTGGAAGAGTGTATCTATTCCAAAGGTTGAACCTGAGAAAGTCAAGAACGACTCCAAGTCATCGTCTGGAACATTTTCCACGTCGAAAGTCAGTTCCTGAGAATCGTGTGGGTCATTGATCATCGTCTGGGATAATTCTGCATTGCTATGTGACGCCATTGTTGCGAATGGATATTCTGACACGCATGAAACATGCAGGTGCGGGTGACAGATATGTAAAGTGACGGTGTGACGATGAACACGGTTGATACCGTAGAACAATCTAGCCTCTAAAGTAATATATAGCGAGCGATATATAGCCACGCAACGATTTCCAGCTCTTTCTTCGTACAACAATAATCTGTCAATGAAATATGTCGAGGAAGTGTCAATCCCCAGTCAGAAGGAAGTGGGGCGAAAATTTCATCTGATCACACACACCCGTGACTATGCAGGAATAGCACTCGTAGGTTAAAGGTTGTACCGAAATAATACCGGGAGTGCTGTTGATGATCGTAAAAAGGGGATGCACATCATGCTGCTGTAGTACTCTGTAGTCCAATAGTCTTGAGAAAAATGCTGGAGGGAACTTGTTTGCTGCAGGACGAAGAACTATGAGAGAAAAAATCAAACGGAATGATGACAGTAGACGGTAGACGGTAATTAGACGGTAGAATAATCACCCATCGGATATATCGGATATTTTGGTTTATGCCCGGAAACGGAAATACGGTTGTGTTTGTAGCTTTATTTACCCAAGTAGCAAACCCGAGAATTCAATTATCGGTCGAACATATCTTTACGACTCTTCCATGGAGAAAGTTCACGGTTCGCCTATCAAGAGACCAGCTGTTGCATAAGCTATATGCAAGTACCGACCTCAAATGGAACAGAAAGCTGTCTCAAGTCTAATGTAGGTGCAATATAAAGGATATTGGGACTGCAATGATTGGGGAGTACAGCATCACTGCTGAAGGAGAATGTGCACTTTTACCACCGATCGAGATATATTTGGCTGGCTCGTCTAGTACAAGAGAATGGTCGTGAATTGGGGAACATTATGAAGAAAAGCGAAGTTTTCATTGTGTTTCCGGAAAGCTGAGAGAGATTAAGGTTAGCCAATCTTCATTCCAAATGTTCTTGTAGATAAAACATATGTATACGCAATTTGCATGCACTCGAGGATATACTCATAGAACTGTATAGCAAGTCTACAAGTGTCAAGGATTACGCTGAGTCAGCACACTGTATATATGCCAGATGTCTAAAGGACGTGTAGACAACAACAACTAGTTCGACTGCTCTATACGCGACCCTGTTATTCTATGCCATTGATGATTGAAGTACTATTAATACCACTATGCTCATAGACATGTTCTAGTTTTACAAGAAGTATCCAGCAACCACGCTCGGTAATCCGTGCATAATACTCTGAATGATTCGATCTAACCCCTAACCGCATATGCTCGCTTAACAGGGTTGTATCAACCAACCAGATCATTAGAGGTTTCAGAATATTCTAGAATACTTATACCTATTCCATGATATAAAATCAAATATATATAAAACTTATATTCGAATTGGAATCGTACTTACTCCGACTAATTTCTGATTTTGAATCTCTTTTTCCATATCAAAATTTACATCAAAATCCTTTTAATAAATACTCTAAAAAGGCGAGTTTGTAAGAGTAATAACTCATCAGATTAAGTAATTCGGTATGCACAGACCACTGAATGCGTTCATTGTTAACATTCTAAAGAATAAGGTTAAATGCTAGGGTTAATAATCAACAATCCCGATCGCTAATAGGTGTAATTATAGTAACTTAGTAGGCAATCTTATTATTAACGAAAAACATTAATTATATAAAACTTGTTTGAAAGCCAAGAAATATGTGCTGAAGTACAGTATCATCATCATCATATAATTACAACATCTCAATATAATTAATGAAATAATAGGGAACTATCATCAAGTTAGAAGTAACGTTACAGTACTTCTAGAAAAATGATCGAAAACAGGCTCTGATTGCGGGGTAGTGAAGAAACCGAACCAGCCCTCATTCGGTTTTGCGGGGTTCGCGGGGATAAGGGGTTAGAATGAGAGATGAGATTAAGTTGAGAAAATCTGGCCGCTCAACATTGGATTTTACATAGTTTGCTTCTTTTCCCCTAGACGGCCTTGGGTATTTATCTATCGAAAATACAAGTGAAAGGGAGACGGGACTACTAGCGTGTGCATTAGTAGGTTCAAGCCTTTGTCTCGTCGTCGCGTTTACATCATAGCTTCCTCAAATATAAAGCACAGAATATACAAGTAGAATACGCGTACAGATTTGAACATTCATTAATACGAACGTCTATCTACCTCATCAACAAGATTGCATCAGTAGATACAAAACTGTATATCAGTATACTCTTTCACGAGAGTATAATACACATTTTCATGTCTTAAAACAAGACTATCTTGTAATATTCAAGTCTTAAAATTGATTCCATACCAGGATATACTAATCCCGAACAAACTTTAGTCAAATTAGATATTCAATAGTTAAAGGATACAGATTAACTATAGAGAAAGTTGATCAAAAAAGTCCGAGTGATGTGCGTATCATACATATACTCGTACTGCCCAGCCAAATACCCTCAAGGTTACATCCATATACATGCAAGATTCCATGTCGATAACGAATGAATCTTAAAATCACCTTAAGATTAGTGTATAACCATGGCTTGCCCCGCTTTACTTCACTGTCTCTGACTCAAGGGATGGAGTGAGTGGAATGGAATGGAACGGACTACAACTTATAAGAGACCAACTGACTTCTGAGAATTTGGTTTCGTCAAGTTCTTCAAAATGGTTAACATTATGCGCTTGTGCTTGTTGTCTATAGCAACAACTGTCTCGGCAGCATCTATTGACTTTTTACCTCGAGCTACAAATAATTATAACAATACCAATGCTACACTTCCTCTCTCAAAATGCCCAGGCTATACAGCTTCTAATGTCAAGACAACATCATCAAGTCTTTCTGCAGTCTTAACACTTGCTGGACCTGCGTGCAATACATATGGGACGGATTTGAGAAGTTTGACCTTAAAAGTGGTATATGAGACGGGTAAGGATACCTCATAGAATGCATAGCTCTCGTATCTTTCTAACACATATAGATAATCGTATTCATGTGCTCATCCAAGATCCTGAAAACGTCGTATACCAGGTTCCAGAATCAGTTTTCCCGCGCCCAGCTGAAACAACCGTCGATTCCAAAGATGCCAATATCAAATTCCATCATGTTAGCTCTCCATTCTCATTCTCAATCACACGCGCAAAGACAGGCGAAGTCTTATTCGATACCTCCGTGGCGAGTCTTATATTTGAATCTCAATATCTGAGGTTGAGGACGAAATTGCCTTCAAATCCGAATCTCTATGGTCTTGGTGAACATTCCGATTCATTTCGTCTGAACACTACAGATTACATTCGCACACTATGGTCTCGTGATGCCTATGCAACTCCTGAAGGTACCAATCTTTACGGAAATCACCCGGTATATTTTGAGCATAGAACCGGCGGGACTCATGGAGTTTTATTTATGAATTCGAATGGCATGGATATTATGATCAACAACACCAACGGAAACGATCAATACCTTGAGTATAATACTCTAGGTGGTGTTTTGGACTTCTATTTCTTGGCCGGACCCGACCCAATAGTACTTTCTCAGCAGTATGCGGAACTCATTGGTCTACCTGCAATGATGCCGTATTGGGGATTTGGGTTTCATAACTGTCGTTATGGTTATCAGGATGCCTTTGAAGTGGCGGAAGTCATATTCAATTACTCAAAGGCAGAAATACCTATGGAAGTTATGTGGACAGACATTGATTACATGGATGCAAGAAAGGTAAGGACTCCATTATTTTATGATAAGTATAGACTAATATGAAAAAGGTCTTCACTCTTGATCCTAAGCGATTTCCCTTGGAAATGATGCAGGATATCAACCACTATCTCCATGACCACGACCAAAAACAAGTTTTGATGGTCGATCCAGCCGTGGCGTACCAACAGTATCCTGCTTACCAACGTGGAGCTGTCGACGAGATCTTTCTCAAGCGAAACAATGGATCTTTCTGGCTCGGCGTTGTGTGGCCTGGAGTTACAGTATTTCCAGATTGGTTCGCCAAAGGCGTGGATAGTTACTGGAGCAATGAGTTCTCAATATTCTTTGATCCAACTAACGGTGTTGATATTGATGGACTCTGGATCGATATGAATGAACCATCAAACTTTCCATGTTACTTCCCATGCGAGAATCCATACGCATCAGCAGTGGGATATCCTCCAACTCCACCACCAGTCAGAACACCACCACGTTCTATCCCTGGATTCACTTGTGCATTCCAGCCTTCAGGAACCACGAATTGCACAGCCAAAGACAAGCGACGATCAATCGCGGACAGAGATGCCAAGCCCATACCCCACGCTGAAGGGACCCTTGAGAAAAAAGCACCAGGACAACAACAAGGTTTGCCCGGAAGAGACCTTCTCTACCCCAAATACGCAATCCACAACGCAGCCGCTTACCTGCCCTCCTGGAACGCTGCCGAGGGAGGAATCTCCAACCAAACAGTCAACACAGACGTCATACACGGAAATGGACTCGCCATGTACGACACACACAATCTCTACGGCTCCATGATGTCCTCCTCCTCCTACCACGCCATGGCCAACCGTCGACCTGCCGAACGTCCCTTCATCATCACCCGCAGCACATTTGCCGGCGCAGGCACCAAAGTCGGACATTGGCTCGGCGATAACCTTAGCGATTGGCTCCACTACCGCATGTCCATCCGCGGCATGCTAGCCTTCGCATCAATATACCAAGTGCCCATGGTCGGCTCCGACGTATGCGGCTACGCCGACAATACCAATGAAGAGCTCTGCGCACGATGGGCCACCCTCGGAGCCTTCACCCCCTTCTACCGAAACCACAACGGCTACCCGCCCATCATATCCCAAGAATTCTATCTCTGGCCCTCCGTCACAGAGGCCGCCAAAAAAGCAATCGACATCCGCTACCGTCTCCTAGACTACATCTACACAGCGCTGCACCGACAAACCGTCGACGGCACCCCACTCATCGCCCCCATGTTCTACATCTACCCGCAAGACGCCTCCGTCTTCGCACTCGAAAACCAATACTTCTACGGGCCCGGCCTGCTCGTCAGTCCCGTCATGGAGCAAGGCTCCACAACCGTCGACGTCTACCTCCCCCAAGACCTCTTCTACAACTTCTACACGCACGCCCCCGTCACCGGACACGCATCGAGCATCCGCATCGCCAACCAGAGCATCACCGACATCCCGCTCCACTACCGCGGCGGCGTCATCATCCCCCAGCGCATCGCGAGCGCCATGACGACGAAAGAGGTGCGAAGCCAAAACTTTGAAATCGTCGTTCCCGTGGGCGCGAATGGCACGGCGCGCGGCGAGCTGTACCTGGATGATGGCGTTAGCTTGGTGCAGGAGAAGTATTCGTTGATTGAGTTTGTGTGGAATGGGAAGACGTTGGAGGTGAGTGGTCACTTTGGATATGAGGCTGCTGGGGTGAGGATTGAGCGGGTTGTGTTTTTGGGGTTGGAGCGTGCGATCACGAATGGAACGGAGGGGAGCGTGAATAGAAACTCGCTGGGGGATGTGGTGGTTGAGGTGGGAAGGGAGTTGAGTGAGGGGTTTTCGATTACGGTGTAGGGTAGGATAGGATAGGGGGTGAGAAGGCCTTAAGGATTACGGTATGGAAAGGTAAAAAAAGGACGGGACGCAAAAGCACATATTTAGGATCATTTTCATTCTACTCTACTTAATTAATATGGTTTAACGTACAAGAGAGTAAAAGGGGCCGAAAATGAGGTAGAATCACCGAAATGGAAAGATCGCCAATCATTTTGCTATTATTCGATTTCGTTCTTATAAGATTACTGACAAATAGTATACACATTTTACACACGTGGTTGATTTATAAACTTAATTAATTTATATGCAATAATTTTATTTATGATGAATGAAAAGTCTTTCATTTTATTTTGATACAATCTAAAATCTAAAATCTAAAATCTAAAATCTGGAATCAGGAATCTAAAATCTGGAATCAAGAATCTGAGTAAAAATTATAAAAAACACCCGTCGCCATTCATTCAATTTCGTCCCCTCCATCCCAAGCATCATCGTGATAAGCATCAGCTTCAAACCCTAACCCTCGCCCTCCCCCCCCCATTTTCTTACCCTTCCTTCACGCTTCGAGCTAAATCGGTAACCGCAAGTTCTCCTTCCTTCCTTCATATTCACCACCAAATAAAGCGCGAGATTCAAGTCGTCTCTCATCTTCGAATACATCATCGACCCGTCTCATGCCCCGATTAAAGCTCGCGAGGATGCAACTTGACGATGAAATTCTCATTAAATGATACTCCACCCGCGCAAACGTACTCGCCCTCATTCAAGACTTCGATATCGTAACGACGGATGATCTTTGAAGCGGTTAGTTATTTCTCCCATTGTTACCATCACTCTTACGCGAGTACACTCCAACTCGTCCCTTTCTCCTCGAACTCTTTTCGCTTTCCATATATCTACCGTAGCGAGTGCGCCACCTTCAAGAAAGGGGAGCAAACATCAGGAAGTAACTCACCTCGGGTATCAGCTTGAACATTTCCATCCAAGCAATGTCCTTCCCTAAACAAACCCTGTGACCAAATCCCCACACAAACATTCCATGCTCCAGTTCCACATCTTTGCCCTCCCCCATCCAACGTTCCGGTCGAAACGAATTGGCGTCTGGCCCACTATTACTGACGTCAGTTTCACAGCCCAC
>NGKF01000009.1:1394550-1424733 GCA_002162555.1 Monilinia aucupariae
TGGAAGCGAGGGGGAAAAGAGAAGGGAAAGGGGGGGGGTTAGAAAGTAGCACGAGTATAGAAGTATGTATTTAAATATAGCTTCGCACATTATCAACCACTAACAATGAAAGTAGAGAAACGAGTGACCTGATCTAGCATGTTTAAACCAATGTGCTCTTTCATAAATATTTATACTCGAGAAAAAACACAGTTTGTGTTTCAAAATACAATAAGAAATTCTCGCTCATCGCTTTATCTTCCACAGCATTTCACGATTTGAGTACCGATGAGTGTGTTTAATCACTCATATATTTCCCGTGACCACATCTTGAAACATTGTACAGAATATCCCTTCTAGTGTTGAACTGCCGCACTGCATAATGCCAATCCATTAATCTATCCCCAGAAGATTAGCAAGGTGCAATGACCGAGGGCGAAGACAGTCGGCTTGGGACCTACGTTAAGATTGCAGCAAAGCGGGATTTTATTCAATGCGTAGCAGACGTTGCCATATTCCTGGATGTCGGTGATGGCAGCTCCCCCTGGCACTCCTGGGAACATTGTTAGCTACTGCGATGGTGGTGCGCATGGATACGAGCAGGCCCAAGTACGTACCCTGGCATGAAGTACCGACAAAACTACATTTCCAACATCTGCTTGGGGGATACAGCAGTATGGATTGGTGAATCCAGCCGTGGTGCAGAATTTCCTTGCTTGTCTCCTTTCGATTTGGCTTGAGCTGTCAACTGAGAGTGGGGATGGCATTGCCGCTACAAAAGTGACTGCAGTAGATGCAAGAGAAAAGATGGGAAAGAAATGCATGCTGAGCAGAAATTGTATTGTATTGGAAAGTCTGTGAGTATGTGAGGATATGCTGATTTGTGTCTAGAAGTTGGATGTGATCCGAAAGGAATATCCACCCCTTTTATATTCCTCTCCTCGTCTCTGGCTTTCTTTCACCTGGACACTCCAAGTCCCAAGGCATCAAGCTTGAATTCGTAGTAACGGGGTTTTCAGCTTTCAACTTTGAAAAAATGGGATGACCTGGATTGTTTCACTGCCAGTTGAGCAGTCTGTTGGCTCTGGGGTCGCCATCTTTGCTCGTGCATTAGTCTTATTCGAAGCAAAATTATCAATCCCAAGCAACGGGTCGACCGATCACACTTTGTTTAATAGCCAGCTGAAAATATCGATGATTCCACAGGAAGATCGGCATTCAAGCCGCAAAAGGCCCCCCGCCCCCCCCTTCTCAAACTCTTCATGCTCTTGGAGTCGAGTGGAGTGAGTGGCAGTTTTTCATGAAGCCGCAATCTTTCCGACGAATTTCAAAAAATCTTTCATGCTCCAAAAGGGATCCAGGCATTTCTCTCTTGCATCTCCATCGCCAACAATCCTTGTTTCCCTTGACATCCCATGAGATCTTAATTAAACACTCGAGTCGCAGAAAATCATATTTATGGGTGTTATATCGCGGATCAGTGTGGACCTTCTCCCCAGATTCTCGTCAATTCGCATTAGCTAACGGATTGATCTCGAGATAAAGATATCATTCTGAAATAGTTTAGTTTCGCATCACCAATGACCATCGGGCATTATTTTGTCGCTCTTTTCTACATTAGGCATGCGAGAGTTGCCCACCCCAACATCCACCAGATCCTTCCAGCAAGATCTCGAAGCGAGAACTTGATACGACAAGGGGTATTTAAGCGGGAAGATGCAGAAACCCGAATTTGGAACATCTTTAATGTGGCCATCATTACCCTGCTGGTTGTGCTTTCGGCACGGATATATACATCAGCTTGGTATGTATACTTTTAGGGTTTATTAACTTCACAAGCCCGACCAGGCCGTTCATTTAGAATTGATTACCACCTTACGGCCTGGGACATAGGTAGATGCGTATAAGCGGGAAGATCGACCGGAGTATTCTGAGGCGCAGATCTCTGATGCAGTACGGCAGCTCGCCCGATCTACAAGTCCCCGAATGGCAATATGAAAGCCACATCTGGAAACTCTCATCTATCGAGGGCCACATACCGATACTTGATGTGTAAGACTAACTAACTGGGTCACTTGTCATGAGTTCGAAACGGCCTGAAGTTGGGTTACTGATGAACTTTGTTCCCAGTTATGGACATGCGTTGTTGGTCTCGACGCTTGTAAGAACAACATATGACGTGTTTGAACTCGAGGTCAATCATAGGCCGGTATACTCGAGTACCATTCACCATTATATGCATTTCCACGAATAGGTACTGCTTGAAATGATTGCAGAAAGATGGAAAGAATTGATCGTGCTGAATAATGAACTACACTATCTCAAGCTGGATTTGGTAAATATACTCTAAAGTCACCAGTTCATCGAATAGATAGGAGCCCCGACATTGTACAGTGAGTCCATGAAGAGAGAAGGGAAAACAAAACCATTCAAATGATTTCAAGTCTCCTGGTATCACGTGATCAAAATCGATTCGCGTCGCGCAATCATCCGTGACACGTCTCCCCAAACTTTCCCTTCTTAACGAACAACCTCAATCACAATCATGGAGTCCAACGAGCCTACAATAATTGATCTCAAATCTTCCTTTCTACGTGCACAAATTCTCGCGCTCTCTCAACCTCTTCAGCCGTCCCAAGACTGGCAAGCTTCCATCTCAGAAGAAGAGAATACATTGCGACAGCGAGCAATTGACGAAGCATTATTCAAGCTCAACACCATCCTGAAGCAGCACAATAAAACCAGCTATCCCCCGCAAGCACAGAGGCATGTTGCTGAACAAATCGATCAATTATATTGGGCTGCTGGGGAAAGAGATGTAAACATGAACGTGGAGGAGTGGGCTGAGAAGGGCGCAGACTACCGTGAGTTCCAATTAGCGGATCAGTGTGCTTAGGCTAATTGATCCTCTAATGTACAGGCCTATCATCCAATATCGAGAAATTGCCAGAAGAATGGAGCGAGGAAGCAGAAATCAAAGCACCGAATCAAGCCGCAACGTACAAAGAGCTGCAAGGTAAATTGTTAGAACTGAATGAGAAGCGAAGAGCTGCAAAAGAAAAGCTTGAACAATATAAAGCTGCCAAGAGATTACTGGAACCATTCGATCAGGCGGATAAAAATGTTCAAGAGAATCTTGTTACCAAAAATGGAGAAATCGAGAAAGAACTAGAGAGAATGAGGATGTTGATGTTGAGAGTTGAAAGGGGCATCGCGGGACTTGAAGAAAAAGATAAAGAGGATCATATGGACATCGATTTTGAGGAGGATGATAAAGAGAAACTAAGGTTCCTAGGAATAACGTAGTTGGATTGAGTTTGGTTGAGGATCTTGAAGGGTTCGGTCTTTGTTACGGGGTTTTGTTGCCTGTTATCCTTTGTTGTTATTGTAGTGGTAACAGTGTATATTGTCTAATATGCTAGGAGTGGCATATGTGTTCTACTGAGTATATAAAGTGAAAACACCCAATTAGGTATAGCGCTACACGTAATTACAACATCCCCTTTATGATCAAATTCGATCATCAAAATCATATAAAGTAAAAGACTTTTTAAAAAGCGTTTTTGAAAGCTTTTTGAAATGCTTTTTGATGTTAATGATTTTATATCTTCCAAACCTCTGTATAAACACAAAACGCTTTTTGATTGGTTTATTCAAATCTTATAATTTTATACAATTGAATTCTTTGTAGAAACAACCACTTTTTTTACTAAATTCGATTTTTTAACGTTGTATATATATTCCAGGGCCTTATTAACTTTCGCAGCAACAATCTATTATTATTGCAATGCTTATATCTCCTTATAAAAGTTCAATACTTTACGGTTATACCGTATCGCAATACAAAAACTTCCTCAACGCTTTTCGAAATCAAGTTCAAGCTTTTTACTGTAAATCAAAAATCCAGGGTAGATCAATTACTTTGTCAAAATATTAACTTTCTGTTTAAAGCTAAAAATCTATACTATTCGAAGTTTTTTCTTTTCAATTATATCTTTTCGTATATAATACTATTGTATATCGATATATTTAGTTTTACTATAGAACTTATTTTCCTGTATCCAATCAATACTACTTTTATTATCGCAATATAACGTTGGTATATATAGCTTTAAAAAGCTTCGCTTATCCAAATCGATAGCAAGTTTTTCAAGCCATACAATTTCTTTTATATCTTTGTTTACAGCTATAATCTCAACTTTTATTGTATAAAGCGACATAGATTTTTGCTTATTAAAGGATTATATAATTGCGTTTTTATATCGAATAATAATTACTTTTTGTATCGATTTTCGATTCACTTTTAAACCCTATATAGTATTTATAAAAATATCGTAGAAACGCGATAGATTTTGCAATCGATTTGAGTAGGTTGTACTAACTTCGATTATACTATTAAAGAATTTTAGGAAATGATTTGTAAAGATTAAATACTTTCTTTTAAAAGCATACATCACTTTTGCGAACTGATCAATTAGGAATGCGAGATTACTTTTCGTTTTATTTATTAAATAGATTTCTAATTTAACAATTTGTAAATATAAAGCTTTATCGCTTTCGTTAAGTAGCTTTGCTATTATAATTGGTTTTAGTATAATGCTAATAAGAAGAAGTAAATTCCGAAACATTGAATTATAGATTTTGAAGCGTTTCAAAAGCTTTTTGATATAAACTCTTTGGTATATTTTGAAAGATCTTTAAACTTTGTTCTATTTAATTTGAATTCTTAAAAAAATTTGTATTGATTTAAGATTTTTATATTTCCATTTTTGATTTATAATCTTTTTAATTGTATTGATTGTGAATTGTAATCTCAATATTAACAAATCGTTTATATAAAATAAAATGTATATTTCTTTTCCAATAAACAAATTGGGATTTATTATTGAAATTTATAAACCTATACTTTTAAAAAACAATTTAACAATTTGCCATCATACTCTTAAAGCTTGTTTCAATTTATAAAATAATTTCTTAAGTTTGAAATAGTTATTATTAAGGTTTAAAGCAAATACTTCTTTAAAGAATTGTAAGATCTTTATTAGAATCTTAATATTAGTTAATTTTTTATTTAGGAAAGCTATATTAACGTTCATATTATTAATTTTTAAATCCTTTTCCATTGTTTTAATTAGAAAGGCTTATAATGTAAAATATCTTGCAAATTTTGCGAACGTTTTTGTAAAATCAATTCTGTACTTTTGAAAGAATCCTTTTATTACCAATCTAGCTTTTCTTTTTTTTAGCTTATTGTTCTGATTTAGCTTATTTCGTAAAACCCATTTGAACTTTAAAAATTGTTTTCTTTTTAGCAAAGCATTTTTAATTACTTTGAAAGTATTATTCTTTTTTAAGTTAATCAATTTTGATTTGATTGTTTCCATCTATGCTTTAAAATTCGATTCTAAAGCGTTCTTTAGATCGATAGCTTCAATATCGATATTTGTATACGGATGTACTACTTTAGAATCTTTTATAAAATGTTGTATCTTTGTATCACTTTTTACAACTTTTTTGTTTCCTATAGTAATAACATTTGAAAAAGCCTTTTTTAGGTAAGGATTCTTTTTAGAATCATTTTTATTTAAATCCATAAGAAAACTTGATTTTTTATTATTATAATCTAAACTTATAAAAATTTCTAACTATTTTAATTTAATATCTAAACTTATAAAAGCTTTTAATTATTCTATATCAACGTTTAAATTCATAAGAACTCTTACTTGTTTCGTATTAACGCAAATTCTTTTCTGACTTCATTAACCTCTTTGAAATTGATTTTCTATTTGATTCGTATTCCTTTTCAATTTAATCGATGGTTTTTTATATAAAAATATGCTTAAATTCTATTTCAATAGAAATCTATATTCATCAAAGTTAGCATTTGCCGTTTTTATGATTTTTAAGAAATTGAGATTAAAAAGCTTATAAATCTAGCTCCCTTCCATATCTACAAAGAGATACTTTCCCTTTAGCACTCTCGATTCAAATTTCTTTGTAATTTGCCTTGATTGTTGAGGATTATATGCAAATGCTATATATTCAAATACTTTCAGCTTTTATAAATCTAACTAATAATTGTTGTAAGCTTTAAAAAGCGTTACAATTTTCGAAAACATTCTAGTTTCTCCAAAAGGTAATGTTTTTATAAAAGACTAATTCTTTAAATAAACAGTATATAATATAGTAATCTTTTATTGAATCAAAAGCATTTTTAACTCTACCAAAAGATTTTTTAATATAACATTTATATCTTATATCTTTTTTTCAGCGATATTGTTTATAATATATTTTCCTAAAGGAAAAAGTTCAAATTGTATATTTTTTTTCGAGATCTCCATTTAAAAATTAATTTCAAACTTTTCTTTGCCATTATTAGTATGTATTATAACTATTTTGCCATTAGATTTTATTTCGATCAATTTGAACAAAGCCAAAAGTATTAATACAATTGTAACCACGGATTTATCAAAAGTATATCTAATTTATATAAGTTTTGTAACGTTATCCACAATTACTATAAAGTATTTATTGCTCGAAGAAAATGTTTTTTAAATTCCAAAGAGATTACAATAAAGATAATATAAAATTATAGGCGTTTTAATAGTAATATGCTTATTGAAATGCTTTTTCATTCTTTTTGCTAAGCAAAGCAAATATATCAATTTTCTTATCGATTTTCGTTTTCTTGATAATTTTAAACTTGTATACGCTTTTGAAAGTTTTCAAAGTTAATCATAATTGAAATAATTAAGCTAACGATATGCTAAATCGAATATAAACTCGTGAGAATCAATATCATCTATAGCAACGAACTTTTTAAATATAAGGTTGGCAAATTGTAATACAAAATCCTGCACAATATAATAGTTAAATACTTTCTTTGCTGCAAATTTCAATTAATCGAACTTCCAATAAAACATTGATTTTTCTTTGAAAATGATTTTACATTTAATTTGAATAAAAAGATTGATAGAAATCAACTATATTATCCCAAATTTCTTTATATACCATACATCGAAAAGCGTAAATCTATTAATTTGTACAATTCCGCATATTATATTCAATGCAAATGATTCATCCGCAATTCAAACTTTTTGTAGTATAAATCATTTTGTAATGTTTTTCAAAGCGTTAAATTAATCAATAAAGTGATAGAAAGTTTTTGAATTAAATACTCATTTGGAATCGTTATTATTTGATTGAAAATATATATTAAAATAATGGGAAAAGATATAATTGCTATTTAATATTATATTTGCTTTAGTCTTTTCGAAAGCTGAATTATTATTATTTGCAGAAATCTTTTTGCTATGTTTTTCATCCCTTTTTGGTGTACAATACGCTCTTTTGAAATATTCATATTTCTTACAATTGTAGTATTGAATCTTCTCGATACAAAAGGATTTATTTTGATTATATAATCTTTTTGATCTTCCTTTATAACTACCTTTTCCGCTATAATTGTTCTATTTCTTTTTTCCTTTAAAGTTTAAAGGTTTGATAGTAAATGCAAAAGCTTTGATTGAAATTTTAATCTTTTGAAAAAGCGTTATAATCTTTTTCAAAGTATTATCCATCACACTAACGTGAGTATAAGTTATTACCCACACTTCGAAATTAGATATACATACCAAAAACATATTTTTTATCATCTTCTCTATAATTGACTTAGAACCACCGAAAAATGCTTTTTGATATACTTATAATCTTTATAGAAATGCTTGAATAATTTCGTTTTTATAATCAAATTCTTTTTTAAAGAATAATCTCTTTATATTATTTACAAAAATTGCATCAAAAGTTTGATTGTATACCAACAACATTTTCTATATACCGGCAGGATCATCTAAACCTTGATAATCTTCAACCATATTGCAATGGGTAATAATTAATCCTGCCGTTATAATCAATATAGTCTATTTTACTCTCTTATTATAGTTGGCAAGTTTAATATCGAATTCCTTTTTCAAAGCAACCACTATTCTTTATGAATTTGCTTTCATTATCTTTTAACAAATTTTTGAACTTTTTTCCATTGTAGACTTTTATGAAATCTCCAAAATAGATTGTTTTTTGATGTTAAATACAATATTTTTGCAATTAGCCTATACAAACGCATCTATACAATAGCTTTTATAATCAATTTAATTATTATCGATAAAAATGATAATAAGGCTTTATTTGATTATAAAAGGATTAAAGAAAGTAATAATTATATTTTCGATAAGTAGAGGTTAATAAAAACGAAGTTTTTGATGAAAATCTTGATAATGAAAATAATGAAAATGATGAAAAATGTGATTTTTTCGGCGGAAACGTATGGAAAAGCAATCTTTTTCTTCGGAAAACGCGTATATATTGTTTTAATCAATAAAATAATAATTTAGTTGTTTCAATGAATATGCAACACAAAGTTATAACTTATTGTAGTAGTAACAATGTATATTGTTTAATATACTAGGAGTGGCATATGTGTTCTACTGAGTATATGAAGTGGAGACACCCAACTAGGTATAGCGCTACACGTGATTACAACAGTTGTCTAAATGCCTAACACAGGCAACGAAGGCCACTGGTCAGGTACGATACTTCGCATTCAGGCCCAGTACATCGCAACTCCTATTCAGTACCACCAACTGCCTCCTGCCATCAGAGCTGTATACAAAACGAGTCTCTACCACATCAGTATTCCATGTACCGATACAAAAGCATCAGAAGAGCTCTACGCAACCATTATAGGGCCTTTAAATTACGAAATATCTGTTAAAACTCCTGACTGTATATTCTTCACAGAACTCTTCAACCTCATCCTGACTTTTCCTTGAGACATGAAAATTCTGGCGAGTTAACTGGAGGTTTTCGCATCGCCGTTTACGCATCATCCAAAGCACAAGTCGACAAATTTCATGTTCTTGGTTTGTGCGCATCTCAACTATTCCCCTCGCTATGAAAGTCAGTTTGCTAACACGTTTCCAGCGCCAAATCACACATAATTGACAGGGGCAAACTAGCGATTTTCAAAACGCCTGCATAGGTTCCATAACCAATTATGATGGCAACATCATTGACACGATATAAATCAAATCATGGTGGTGCAGAATCTTCAGATTCCCTGTCTCGCTCAGTAGACAGGTGGTCGTAGGCAGCTTTTATATGGAGACTCTATTCATATTTTTACATATACTGAACGGTTCGATGAAGGAGTAAATGGTATTGTTAGCACTGTTAGATGTACCATTGATAGCGAGTCTTGCGTTTTATAGGGCGAATTCTGCGAGCATATTGACAAGATTGGGGAATTTAGGGCTGTTGAATATTGAAACAGGAAACGCTAATGAGAAGTCAAGGTCGGCACATAGGTAACATACATGAAATCGTGGAATACTTATCTAGGTATTTACCTAGGGATTGATAGTTCTCTTGTTAATCTAAGCGGCATGGGTTCGAGCCACCCGGGTGACGCATGGAATGATTTATAAATCGAACATGATGTGATGATACTTTTGAAATACCTCTGGGGATACTTCATCATTTGGTAGAATAATTGAGATGTACTTGTAGATGTTGGAATCGATTGAAGATTGTCCCCTTAGTCTATACATCCATTGTTGTATATGAGCGTGCCACCCACCACAGGCTAGAATGAGATCTGTTATACGAGTATGAGTTGATATGCACCCCTCTTCGCGTACCCCCTTTTACGGTGGGACATCATTCACGAGTCATCCGTCACAGGGGTATTTTCGGCAGGTCACATTTGCACCAGCTTGGCTTCGCGCAAGAGGTTGTTTATCTACCCTGCACTTTCTCTTATTCAATCTACATACACCTTCTTCTACTTAAACCACGCTAGGTATGTTTGTTCTTCATCTGAACTACGGGCTGGATTTCTAGAAGCTTGACTGGACAAATGCAAATGTTTTTTTTCTGTAAAAATGAAATCGTTCGTCCTTGATTAAAGCACAGCTCTCGATATATGATCCCTGGACGTATAAGAGACGCCGTCAACGCGTAGTCGCTATTTATTGTCTTACACTACTGCTAGTACATCCGCTGGTGTTCGGTACACAGCAATGATGTCATAGATGTGAAATAAATTACTGTGTCAACAATATGGCTCATACATAGAAACTCTACTCGAGTCCTTTAAAATATATATTCTGTTAAGTTATGGTTCCTGTGTGCTGCCGGATTAGGAAGAGCTAACCCCAATAGATACTAGTAGAGCAGGATATATACAGCGCTCCTCCACTCCTTAGATCCTACAAGTAGTCCTGCAGTGTTATTATCATTATTAGTCCGAACGCCCTCAATTTCAGCATATCTGCTTCCCTCATATCGTATGTGAGGTTATCACTTCAATATATTCACACAGTTATAAAACAACTCAAACCAGCCTCAATAGAGTAATCATAACTCGACCCAAAATGCCCTTTCTCTACAAGACCGTAAGGCTCCTGATACCGTCTCTCCTCACATCATGTCTAACACAAGGAATTAGATTCTCGTCATCGGCGCCACCTCTGGTATTGGCCTCGCCCTTACGGAGAAGATGCTTTCTCAAGGCGTTACCAAAATCATAGCGCTCGGTCGTCGTCAGGATAAACTCGACGATTTGCAAAAGAAACATGGGGAATCTAAAGTCTCAACCGTCAAATTCGACATCACAAACCTTCAGGGGATTCCTGAGATGATCAATGGGCACGTTGCATCCCTTACTCTTGTTCTGATTCCACTCCGTTACTTTCCCATATAACCTTATTAACCACAAATCACCACATAGAGTCCTCAAATCACATCCTACTCTCGACTGTGCATTCCTGAACAGCGGGATCCAACGCCCCCTTGATTTCACCCAGCCCGAATCCATCGATCTTGATTTGATATCCACAGAATTCACCACCAACTACCTCTCCTATGTGCATCTCACCAAAGCCCTCCTCCCACATCTTCAAAAGAGAGCCGAGGGTGGCGAAGACGCCGCGCTGATACTCACGACGAGTGGGCTGGCGTTGGTTCCTATCATGAGATGTGGAAATTACTGCGCTAGCAAAGCGGCATTGCATCAGTTGATCATGGTTATGAGGGAACAGTTGCGCTATAAAGGAGAAGGAGCAGATGCGGAGGGAGAGAAGACTGAGGGGAAGGGGAATCAGAGCAAGGGGGTGAAAGTTATGGAAATTTATCCGCCGGCGGTACAGACCGAGCTTCATGATGAGAAACACCAGCCGGATATTAAGGATGGGAGGAATTTTGGTATGCCGCTCGATGAGTTTACGGAGGAGGCGTGGAGAGGTTTGGATAAGGGCGATGAGGATATTCCGGTTGGGACAACTTGGTCGGGATTTGGATATCAGGGGGTCGAGATGAGTAGGAAGAAGTTGTTTAAGGAGATGATCGAAAAGTCGAAGGGTAATTAGAGTTATTTTATGGCTAATCGGCGGTGTACATACTGACAAAGTTGAATGTATTAAGATCCTCGCAACGCATCCCTTTGCATACTTTGAAAACCTATAAATCATCCGATATCCTCTATCAAGATCACCTGATAACATATCTTTTTCCAATTTCTTGTATACGTTGCAAGTTCAGATGAGCTTCTATACTACCATTCATCAAACATGGAGATCGGAAAATGAAATAGAACAGTAGAAGGTTCATATGTTGAAATTATCATTGCTTAACTGACCCATCCATCCAAATACTTCTCCAGACGATTGCGAAGCAATGCCGCCTTCAATCTCACAAGCAGTGTTGATGTATCACTAACTTATAGCATGATCTGATCTAAGTGCTCGCCAGTTAAAGTGTTGGTTTGAGTATATCAATTAGTTTCAAGGCGGCACATAGCAAGGAAAGCTCGAGAGACGAAGTTGCTCTACGTGCTTTTGAAAAAAGTTGCCCGTGAGCATATGTCGCACTTGGATCAATGTGGAATTAAAGTATATGAGGTTGTGCAATATTGTATCGGTAGGTTTAACGACCTGCGACGGCGAATAATGATAGCTAGCATTCATGATGATGGGTAGAACTCTGCTCCTCATAAGCTCCAGAAAACTGGCGAATTGATCAAATTGGCGACAAGAGAAGCCCAAATACGAATTTGGTCACATTATTTGAAGCTGGAATTGAAAAGATTAGTACCAAGACTAGGATCGCTTATTCAATAGAAGCATGATTGAAGACCATGGCATGGCATGCATTGATTCCTCATTACCCAGACTCTACCATCAACCAATGATCCCACGGGAAAAGATGTCATGTATATTCCAAAGTTTGCTCACTTCCTTCACCAAACATATCCCCGTGGTACAGTGGTATACGCCTCCACCAACGCCATAGTAATCGGGCCCCTCTCAATCGGGGCAATTAGGGGACAGTGCGGTACAGTCATTCTATAGTACGAAGTTGATTGGGACGTAAGAGGCGCTGGCGCTTCGATAAGTTTTGCTCTTTTCTTCAGTACCTTTTTTTTTTGCCTTTGAAGATATATTTTTGATTCGGTTGGTTAGGAGAGCTTGAAGAATGATTTTTGTGGGGTCTTTTTGGCGACGTCGAGGTTTGGAGAGGAAAGCGAGAATATTTTGGGGTCACATGTGAATCACGGGTGAGAAATTTGAGAATATCACTTTGACGTGAGTGAATTTGAATGAGAACCCCACCGGTGTCTTTTTGAGATGGAGTGACAGGTAAACAAAAAAGACCACAGACCCGTCCTTACACCTTGCAGTGACTGACCACTATTTCTGCGTGAAATATTTGTAGCTTTCGAGACAAATCATGCTGAGGAAGTCGATCGCGTTCACTTAGCAATACCAATAGGAATAATAGTGGGGGAGTTGAAAACTATTGTAGGTTGCTTCTCTCAGTCGCCGTTGATCCATGCACATACCGGTGTTGACATATCTTCTGAATATATATTATTAAGCAGATTCAGTGGTGAAAGATTGTTTTGTCCTATCACTTCTAGGTATGAGATTCTGCCGTTAGTGAGAATAAAAAGCGGCAGCAACAACGTAATCATAGATATTAACACGGGTACGTCACCTCATGAGAGGCACTTTGGAATCACCTAACGGCAGGTGAAGTCCAGCAGCTTTGACATCCCCACTTTCAGAGTAATTGAAGTTTTACTTTTGTGCACCTTGTAAAATTTGGATGTATAATTGATTCATTGATGGTTCATGCCGCTGTTCCTCGGTGGTTGTTTATCCAGAAGAGTTACGGACCAGAAAGTACTGACTTATTGCTGCGATAATGCATTTAAACTTCACTTATCTAATATTGCTGTCCGATTTGGTGGTATTCAAACCACGGGTGGAATTCTTACATTCCCGAGGTCTATTTGTATTTGACTATTTCAATCAATTAGATTGACCAAATGATAACTTCAGTTGATCATTTGTTAGTATCTCGCAGCATAGGGCATTTTTCAAGTACAATGTTCGAAAACATGTTGTCGAAAGACCTATCTTTCACCCGAAATATCTTCAATTGAAGAGCCGCCTTTTATCGGTCAAAGGAACTTTCTTGATAGTCACTTGTATTGGTCAGCTAATTATGAAGGTTTCATTGGTCTAACTAACTGCACAGTACAACTCGTATTGATAATCGATTCGCACGCTTAGAATTTATACTATTGGAGGAATGTAGGAAGAGAGAGGATCTTGCGAGGTAATGATAGATTGAGCTTGTACTTACTCGAGTAGTAGTAAAATTACAAGAGAAAACGAGTGAGATGGAGGACTTGAGGCTCTTTTTTCTACATCCCGTTACAAGCCAATTTGGTGATGCTTATAGCTCTACTCTAGAAAGAGCCAGGAAATTAATTGGGGCGAGAGATAAGATGAAGAGAAAGAAGGAAAGAGGAAAGCAAGATATTGGTCCATGATATTTTTATTGCGCATCTTGAAACTCCAGAATCTATACTGGAGTCAAAAGTTGCCCGAATCTGTTTGAAAAATACCAACTTTGCAGTGCTCACTTCCTTCCCTTGCCCTTCACGATCCATTACTCGAAACACTTGTTCGATTCGATTTGATTAGATTCGATTAGATTAGCGATGGGCGGACGCTAGATATGACTTGCACCAGGATAATTAATTTCAATGCCAAGGGATCGTTATTGTATTTCTTATCCAGAAAAGCCAATTGCAGTCGTTGCAGAAAATTTACAAGTCTGTATCAATCTCAACCATATATATTTTTTGGCTTATACGCTTGTATTGTGATATGAATGTCTAGATAGAAGTGAATACAACTAAGAATTCTAAGACTTACTTATTGTATATCTTTTATTTTCCATTTATCTATTTCAAAACTCAATAACAAATCAACACCACATTTCTCTCTTTTGAAAATGAAAGTATATATCAATGAATAGTAGCCAATCTATGTGTTTCAATCTCATCTTCTGATTTACATGTTCATCGTCCAAAGTATGACCTGAAATCTAGGCCATATATTAAATCATCATCTACGAGGTGAGGCCATGAACGAGTAATACTCAAGGCAGACGCTGAGAAACTGGTCATTATCATCTAGAAGCATAGCCCAAGAAGAGAATTTCAAACTTGCGAAGATTTAATATCTTGATTTGAAAGTCTTTGTCATATCACATTCAAACAGTCAATCCCAGATCTTAAATGTTTAACTTTGGATAAAAGTAGCTAACGTATAAGACAAGTTGAAGTATAGTAGATGCATTCAAGCTAGTAAGGTCTATCTCCTCTTCATACCAAGAGAATGAAAACGCAAAGATAATGTATAGGACGCAGTGCAGCATTAGATATTACTCTTACAATATAACTAGAGTAGAGTCATATAGTGTGCCGGGCGAGTCTTAACTGAGAACATATCTTCTGATCAAGCTAAGCAGCATTGTTCTTTGATTATGAATGCCTAGGACTTTCTGGCCCATTATGAGTGAGATTGTAGCATATTTGTGTAATGTGCTAGGTATTTCCAGCCCAGATGGTATATCTTTTGATCAGAGCAAGCAACAGACGTTCAGTCAATTGGTTTCTGGGACTATCTGCCTCCCTATGAGCTGCCTTGATGTATTTTGGCGAGGCAGTTTCCACTTTGATACTCTTCCTACTTGGAACATTCATCTGAGAAACTTCAGATGAGAACATGTGTAGGCAATCTTTCTGTCCACTTGGAATCTGTCCACTTGGAAGACTGCATTCTTTTTGATGAGAGAACATCCAAAGAATATCCAGTGAATATCAGTTAAGATCAGATTCTCCTTAGCCCATGTTTTCAAAATTCCCCTTTCTTTTTCTTTTTCTTCAACCTCTGTGATTCTTTTCCTTTCCTTTCCTTATGAATGCGGAACAACAATACACCGACACTAACCTCAACTACAAAAAGACGCCCGGACCACCATGTCTCCCTCTCCATCTCCCTCTCCATCTCTATCTCTCGAGAGCTTGAAACTCTCTGCAGAACCAGCAAAGTACGATCCCATCATAACTCCAAATTCTGAGTTGATTACTGGAGCAGTTGAATACCCTACTCGAAAATCTAGCCTTGCAAATTTGCCTGCCAGCAAGAAACCTACCGCCATGACTTCCAGATTGGTTCTCGTTATTGGAGATCTGCATATCCCAGATCGAGCTATTGATGTACCTCAGAAGGTACTTTTCCTCCTGCGCGTTGACCTTTTGAGATGAAAATCAATGCTAATTGATTTGTTTCGCAGTTCAAGAAGCTTCTCACACCAGGAAAAATCGGTCAGACCCTTTGCCTTGGAAACCTTACAGATCGACAAACTTACGACTACCTCCGATCTATCACTCCTGATCTCAAGATCGTCAGAGGCCGTTACGATACTGACGCTACCTCTCTCCCACTCTCTCAGGTGGTTACTCACGGCTCTCTACGCATTGGGTTTGTCGAGGGATTTACAATTGTTGCGCCTAATGAGGTGGATCTGTTGGTCGCAGAAGCCAACAAATTGGATGTCGACGTTCTCTGCTGGGGAGGAACACACAAGTTTGATGCCTTTGAGCTTGACAACAAGTTCTTCATCAACCCAGGAAGTGCCACCGGCGCAATGACAACTGGTTGGATGGAGCCAGGAGAGGAGATCGTGCCAAGCTTCTGCTTGATGGATGTAAGCTTCCTTCTTTATTGATTTCCAATACTTTTGGAGATGTGGTGGTTTGAATATCATGCTAATTCCGCATTGCAGGTCCAAGGATTGGGTCTCACCCTTTACGTGTACCAGCTCCGAACCAGCGAGAAGGGGGAGGAGAGCGTCTCCGTCGAGAAGATTTCGTACACCAAGGCGATTTCTTCAACCAAAGCCACTGCATCTACATCCACATAATGATACCCATTTGATACACCGATTTTAAGTTTAAGAGGCTTTTTCTGATTTCGCGTGTCACAAAAGTTCTTTGGAGCATTTACTGGGGTTTAGGATCTTTGGGAATAACGATTTCATGGGATAATGATAGATATGACAGAGTGAAGAGGTAATAATGCCAGAGAGCTTGACTTTTAAGTCCTACCATATTCATCCAGAGAGGTGAACGAATGGAAGCCAACTGGGCTACTAGATAGGGCTGCGAAAGATACCACCTCATAATAACATCACATTCGTAGCGCAAGCTATATACTCAAGAACTAAAACTACTGAAAGAAAGACTTCATTTATATCATATTTCGCTTCTTAAAATTGAAAGAGAGAAAGCAATTAAAACTGTTTTGCGCCATCCACCAGGATATGCGCATAGCATATCCTATAAAGAATCGCTCTAACCTCATCACATCCAATTACTCCTGATCCAATCCATAGGAATCTATTCGATCCAACGAAACACAAAGCTTAAGAATACTTCTAGGCCAGCCTGATCATGTTTTAACGATTAACTCATAACATCATACTTCTTCTCCTCGCAGACATTCTATCGCTTCTAGCTGCGGCCGCTGCCCCTGCCATACTAGTGTTGCTAATAGATCGTCTCAAGGATTTGTCCGAGTCTGTGGTGTCCCTTTCCGATTCGGTTCCTGCTGCCGATGCACTCCTGACTGAGGATAACAATGCCGATTGTCTTCGCCTTGATGCTGCGGGTGCTGGTGCGGCTAATGCGGGGATTGTTTTCCCGGCTTCAGATTCCTGAAGACCATCTAAATTCGCTGTGGGCATAGCCGAAGCTCTTCTAGAAAAACGCGATGATGCCCTCTCACTCTTCTCCTCCTTCACGACCTTTAGCGCTTCATCTGAGTCACGTTTGGGTGAGCCTTGAAATTCATATATATCCACCTCCTCAAGGGCGGCCTTGATATCATCGCTTTTCGCAGACTGCTCCTTGGACTTTGCTTTTATTTTCTTGGACTCCGCAAATATCTCGGCGACTGATTTGGTCCCTGACGCCGGAGGGGGCCCAGATTCTGTCAGATGCAAGATTGACTCGCGTCGCCTCCTGTGATCTGTGATATTGCTTGAGAGCATATTGGTCATAGGAATAGAACTTTTGCTACTTAGGGGACTCTGATCTGTATTCGGTGCGGCAGGTAGTCGTTTCCAATTGTCTTCTGCTTCTGACTCTGCTTTGATCTTGCTTATTGTTGTTGGGACAGCTTCTCCTTCCACTCTGATAGCACGTACTCTCCCATCGGCTGTTACGGCATTCACAAATTCCTTTCCTGGTCGACGCATCTTGACTCGAAGATTAGGTTCTGCATAACTTACTGAGCCTCGAGCTCGTCGACTTGGTCGTTGACCTTCAGCAGACTCTGAAGGAGGTGGAGTGTCCCGAGATTCCTCCCGGACTGTAGTTGACGAATGTGTCGAGAGAGATGGAAAGATATCTACTGGTGCAGGCGTCTCAGGCTCCTGCGTGAAATTGAAAACCTGTAGTTGAGGTTGAGGCTCGGTCTTGCCTACTTGCCTGTCCTCGATTGAGACTTCTTTCGATAGGCTTTCCTTGAATATATTTAGCTTTCCTGGCTTGGTATCATCATGACTCAAATCTCTGGTGCTGGCTCCTTTCCGGGGGGAATTGTTGACGCTCTTTGCAGCTAGAACTTTTCTGCTGTTAGGACCCAATGTTGGCCTATCTTTGGATAATCCTTTAGAGCTCGTGATATCCTTCAATGGCTTTGTGTTCTCTTTGCTAGATGAGATGACTGGTTTATTCTTCATCTTTTCCTCCGATGATACACGCGTAAATTGAAAATCATCCATATCGTTGGATTTTGTAGGCTCCAGTTCCTCATCATCTCTGGCACTAAGCTTCCTTTTTGCGCCGGATTTCAGTATTCCTGTATTCTCCCGTGTTGCCTGCGAAGGTTCAGATCGACTGGTCCTTTTGAGGTCAGAAGCCATTATACTATCCTTGCGTCTCTTCCTCTGCTCAAGATTGGTCGATATAATCGGGTCTATATGAGGTTCATCTGCCTTGTCGCTAATCACTTTGTTTGCCGAATCAATCTTTACGGGATCCTCGTCAACAAATTGTGAAACCGGTGGCGGGCCAATATCCGGCGAATCCGTGGTGTCTGCTGCTACTTCAGCTAATATGTTCTCTATTTCTTGATGTCTGTATATTGTTAGCATGCATTGTAATATAGTCGTACATCGAATGAATGCGCAACTTACTCCAAAGTTCTCCTGGGGTAATATTTGTTTTCCAAAATGGGAGGTAATTTGCCATCTGGGCTATCAATATCTTCACTCAATGAAGCCATATTCCTCTTTGGGGGTAGTTTGCGTTCCGGACTCGTGCCATCTTCATTCGATGGAGCCATGTTCTCCCATTTCTTTTCCTGAGGGCTACGAAGAGGATTTGAGCCCGACCTTAATCCCCGACATTGTCTTGGAAGGTGTGGTGGCCTCTTCCTCTCTGGAGATTCCTCTCCCAAGCCACTTATCAAAGCTCCGATCTCTATAAGTCTCTCCTCCAGTTGTGACTTGACCACACTGACTCTGTCAGTGACTCTTCGGGCTTTTCCATTGTCAATTTCGCTTTGAAGGCGTAGGTTTTTCTCCCGGAGCTCAAGATTTTCGGCGAGAAGTTTGGAATTTTCATTTTCAAGGCTCCGAATTCGCACTGCTTGTGAGGAATTGACAGATGCTATATCACGATTTTGGCGTGTATACTTGCGCTTGACTATAATTGCATCAGAGGTGCATGTCCATGTTTACAAGCTGTTCTGAAGTAATTTTGGTGAACTCACGAGATTCTATGCTCTCCAGCGAAGCTGCAGGCTCATTTAAGCGGGCCATATGAGCTGGCAGTGCATGCGGCAGAGGTTGGTTAACTTCGTGATAGAGTACAGTATGTGAGAGATTTGAGAAAATGAATGAAAGCTACGATGAGCGGTTTGCACGATAAATTCGTCCGTTGATTTCTACTCCTTCTTGGAGTTGTTTGTGTACAGGGAAAAATTAAGGTGGGATTGATTTGTTTACATTGGACTCAAAATGGTTAGGGGCGAGTTATCTTACGCTAGTATCAATAAATATGGACCCTAGTGTCTTGCATCTGGTGTGATAGGATGGATGGACCCTGACCCCACATTGTTGTTGTTGCTGTTGTTCACGAACGAAGAAAGTTATTTTACTCTACGGAATATCTCTCTGCAGCATTGAGATCCAGATATAACAACCCTCGACGCAAAAGCAAATACTGTGTCACCATAATGTCATACTCATCTCGACCTCTCGCTTCACATTTACGACAGCCCTCAATGGGTGGTAGTCTCGGCTCATCAACAGGCCAATCCCCAATCCTACAGGCGCGTATCAACGAGAAAAGGGCAGAACTAGAGAATCTGAAGCAACTACGAGATTTGAGTGCAGGGTTAGCCGGACAGATGCAAATGCTAGAAGAGAAACTCTCGACTCTTTCGGATGGAACGGAAGCTATCGCAACAGTATTGGGAAACTGGCACAATGTTCTGCAAGCCATCAGTATGGCATCTAGTAGGTCGCAAGGTGTTCCTCTACTTACCGCAGTCTCCTAATGATGATTAGTGAAATTGCCAAAACCCAAGGAGTCAAACGAAGATGATGAAGAACCGGAAAGGAAAACAGGTTCCGAAGTACCTCTACCTCAAACTCTAGTCCGAATACCGACAGAGCATGCGCCAATGCTACAGCCACCCATAAATAAAGAATCGAATGAATAAAGAGCATATATCAAGGCGACGGGAAGCTTGAAGAAAGTATGTAATCATGACTGGTATTAGTGCATTGAACGGCGCAACAGGCAGATACGGGTATGGGTCTTGATACCAATGGTGGTCTTAATATGGATTGTGTCTATGTGGGAATGGCTGGCAAAAAGCAGCCGGTCTCTTAACGATGGTATGATTGATGACAACGAAGCAGAGATTTAACGGAAAGGAGAAATCTCGAAACTCATGAGTTCTGATTGAATGGCTGTGTCCTCAATAAGCAAGATGTGAACGACTCCGATGGTTCGAAGAAGGCTAGATCTCAATGGGTCAAGATTATTGAATACGATTTAATATAAATCAAAGGGGTCATGATCTCAATGTATTCTGTGTACACCAGGATTTAAATATTGAGCAATTTACCACTTCGTCCGAAAATAGTTTTCGATAGCACACCCACGGTCGCGCCTTCAACTCTACCAGTTGCTATGGCGATGATTTAAACTCGAGGAGGAAGTCACATTGTAGTGAGCCAACGAATATCTTCATTGACAATCCCGACTTGACAGTCTATACAATCGATAAAGAGATCTTTGATTTTGGAAAGATTCATCTCACTTCGTGCTACATTTCTATTGACTTTACGAGTACGGAATACGACTATCACTCAAACAAGACGACGCAATTTCCACGAATCCTTGCAGGCCAAGTGTTACCAAAAAATCACATCTCATTTCCGAGGCACTATTATTCGACAACGATCTGCAGGTTCTAGTCCATCTGACTTTTGACACTCAAGAATCCAGATGGCTCGAGTAGCAAGGTCAGCCAAGATCAATATCGCTGAGGATAACATGGCATCGATTGCGGCCCAAATTCCACTCCCATCAACACCTGCTTCAAGGATATTGGCTCCTTCAAACACAGCCGCATTAAACGCTATGGCGGCCCATGACAGCGAAGAAACGGATATCACACAGCATTTGAAAAACCTCAAAGCTGCATATCGAAGTGCTCTCGGCATCACGAAGAAAAGCAAAAAGTACAACAAGAATCGGATTAAGGGAAAGCCAGAAGTTTCAGGAGAGGTAGATCACACCAAGGGTACCTTCCAAGAATTTAAGATCGTCGAGGGTATTGCCGGTCATTTTGAGTCTGTTGAAGCTACTCCAAAAACAGTAACCGCCCCAAGGATTATCGCCGGCCCACCTGGTAGTCGCTCAGTAATTCCTATGCTGAATTCAGAGCCTCCAAGAATTCGAACTGATCAATTGATATCTGTACAACCACATTCTATCATGGAACCACATATCTTAACTCAACAGCCACCTTTAGGGCGAACCACTCGAGGTCAATTGGCGAGACAACAAGCAGGTCAGTATGATGAGGGTGTTTCATTTCCTGGAGCGGCTGATATTGGAGATGTTTTCTGGAAACCACTTAATCATCTCTGGAAATCGCCTCAGCCCTCCGGCTGTCATTCGTCTCTTTTTGTTGACTCTCACTTTCCTTTGGAGGCCGGAAAATCCAATACAATGAGGTGTGAATATAACACTAATCCCTCTCATGCTATAGCGATGAAGAATAGTACCACCATAGGAACAAAGGATGTCGAGTCTCCAACATCAGCAAAGGTGCTGCCGACCTCGATGGAGAATAACTGTCCAGCTGGCTCTGTCATTTTCCCCTCTGCAAGGCAGGTGAAGACACTGGAGGAAATCGAAAGAGCTGAAGAGGTCAAGAAATTAGCAACTCCTGCCCATTATTCGCCCCAAGCCGAAGTTGAAGAGGATTCTTTTGTCGACATAATCACAAGTCGATCACCAGTTAAGCCTGCACCTCGTATTGAAGACTCTTTAGAGGAGCTTGATAATCTGGAAGATGCTATAGATGCATTAGATGAAGCTGCCCTCGCTGAGGAGTTTGTTACTTCCTCAACCAGGAGTGTCAATATTCCAACTGAAGCCTCCCCCGACAGAGAGTTGAGGGGATCACCTCGACGAAGATTTATTGAGGAACTTCCTGCGACCGGACTCCGCGTGCGTGCTGGTGGTACAGCTCTAGGATCTCCACAAAGACCCAAGTCCATATACGCAACAATGCGTGTCAAACCTACAACAGCCAAGGAACCAACTCTTAAAAAGGCCAAGTCTATGTCTTTCGAAAATGTAAGACCAATTGCTAGCCCAGAAAAACAAACAACAGTATCTCCAAGCAAAGTACCACGCCCCACTAGTCTCCTACCTCCAAAGTCGCCAGTCAAATCTACAAAGCCACCTACCAAAGCAACTTTTGAGCTTCCGGGCGATGCCATCGCTAAGCGACTGAAGGAACAGAGAGATGCCCGTATTGCGCAACGAGAATCTTCAGAAATGACTGTTGTCAGGACCACCCCAGGAAGAGTCAAGTCCACCAAACCACCAACCAAATCTTTTCAATTCGAGCTCCCCGGAGAGGCATACTCCAGACGTAAAAGGGAAGCACACGAAGCAAGACTTCGAGCCCAGGAGGAGGAAGACCGCAAGAGACGCGAATTTAAAGCCAGGCCAATGAGTAAATCCGTTGCTTCTCGTACTCTTCCCCGCGACACAGCCGCCAGTCGTGCTCGTCAGAGCAAGGCAAGCGGCGAAAGTTCCCAGGATAGCAACAGTTCTGCTATCGGTAAGCGTGGCTCCCTTGTTGGTGCCCATCGTCCATCGATCCTCGATATTCAAAAAGTCAACGTGATTGGATCTTCTCCACGCACCAAAGCTCCGCCGGCACCTCTTACTCGCAAAGCATCCTCTCATCCTCATGGACCACGTCTTACTATGCAACGCACTGTCTCGGACTCTGATCATGAATTGCAGCGTCAACGCGCCAAGGAAACCCATAACAGAGATGCTATGTATACGGCGGATATTGAGACAGGGAAGAGAGAGCGTGAAGCAGCTGCTAAACGTTCCAGGGAAGAGGCTGCGGAGAAAGGCCGTCAAGCTAGTCGTGAGTGGGCTGAGAGACAAAAAGCTAAGAAAGCTGCCGAGGGAATGGGCTTCAAAAGTGCGGATCCTGTCACTAGTCCGGGAACCAAATACTTTCTCTAAAAAGAAATTAAATAAGGTTACTCGTGGCCATTGGACTTCTGCCAGCTCCGAATAGTCTAGAGTGGTTTTCAGTTGGGGTTCTTTTATATGGATATCATGAGCGTACGCGTTAGGGGTTGGCATCCTTTATTGTTGTTCTCCTCATAGCAGGTTTGATTTGATACCAATCCTGATTCAATACTTCTTTTAATTTGATAATTTTCGGGGGATATTATATTTTTCTGGTTGGGGATTGTTCTTTCAAGAACAGACGTTCACTACCGTTCTGGATGAGGTCTAGGAGTTTAAAAGAGTATTGCTAGACTTGTACAGCTAGCATATGGTGGAAAACATCATGGTGCGTGTATGTATAAAGATTGTTGGCCTCAGTTTTATTGTTGCGGATTGGACTGGGTACGATACCATGGGGGACTAGGGGAGTTAATATATTTATTGAAATGGATAGGCCTAGGGTGGAGGAAATTCCTTCGGTGCTATGAGTTTACTACATACAGTACAGTATGCTTTGTATCGATATATGCCTATACAGGCTAGGTCTTCAAACAATGAACAACAATTATATTTACTGGGCAGTCTCATGATAACTGTTCAAAGGAAAGTGATTCGGCTCTTCATCTTCGCAACCCCATCGTCTCAATACGCGGAAAGATCAAACAACCGGCAATGTGCATGTCAACGAGTGTAGGCCTGCTCCAGCAGTATGAGTAATTCCTGTCGACACATGGCGGGTTTTCAAAAGGGGCAATATGAATTTATATCAGGTTTTGACGAGGCAAATAGTTCCCCTTGTGTCAGTCTGTTTATATTTCTTGGCTACATTGATTGGTTCGTGGCATTGTTGCGCATGCCGGTATCGATATAAATTACGAGAAGATAACTATCCGTAAGCCCGGGGTACTTTGTATTGCCCGAGGTGCTCTGGGACTTGGTGGCGTTCACTGGCGTGTATAGCAAGGAGATTGGGCATCTTCTGCTCGACGGCTCGGAATCTCTGATGCTGTAAAACCAGTGGGTGGGTGGGTTGGTCATGCTGAGGACTTTAGGGCTAGAGCGGAGCCGGGTCGTTGTATAAAAGTAGGTCTTTTGGGGGGCAGTCAATGATTGTGTGAATGGTTGACCTAAGATAAACCGTTTTTTTTTTGTTTTTTTTGAGTCGGGGAAAGCTGAAGTACAGCGGAGCAGTGGGAACATTGATATTTTTGATAATATGAGTATTATCCTATATCTAGCATTGAAATCCCATCTACAGAGTATAGCTCCAAACCTTAAACGACGAATCACTGTGGGTGGTGAGGTAGACGAGTATATTGAGAAGAATGGACAATGTGAGTAACTGCGAAGTCACATAGATCAGAGCCCTGATGAGTGTCTGTGGTAGTAGTGATGTCGCACGTTAGCAGGAACTTCAAATTACATACCCTGTGCTACTATCTACAAGCTAAACTTCCATTTTAGCCAAGAATGACAGCCCGACTCAGATTCAAGGGGCCTGACAACCTCTCGCCGCAAATTTCTCATCAGCAACACATCCGGTTGGTGACATTGTCGATTTCTGTAATTTCCAACCCTGGAAATAGAAACAATCCCGCTGTGAAGTGGAGAATATTGCAATGACAAGTTGACGGGCGATATTTTCGCAACATGCTGAAAGTCATAACAATTAGATCACTATTTGTGGGAACAAATTCCTAGGTCCTACTTCAGAGGATGGACTTCAACGCGTGGAACTATTATATTTCGAAGGGACATATGTATTAGTATTTGTGTTTTCTTCGTCGTTTTGAAGAACATCGCGGGTATCTGTCTATGTTCCTGCAATCCCTCGCCCAGGGTAGAATTTGAGATGGCCTCAGTGTTGTTTTACACAATAACGATAATGGGGATTGATGAATTCCACCTTCCTACCAAACGAAATTATATCCTCGAAGAAACTCAGCTATGTGAAAGCACTATTCCCATTCATCACCTCCCACTTAGGTTCACGACGTGATGTTTAAGTTTATCAAATCTATAGATAATCCCTTACTACCGAATAACAACAAGATGCTCAAACAAAAATAAATGGCACTCTCAAAAGCCCCACGAAAAGTGGACAACCCGAAGAAAGGGGTTTGAAACTGCGAGAGCGCCGATAGAGCAAACAAACCTATTGATGAAGCCTGGCACAAGGATGGCCAGGATTTCTCGAAAACTCACCGATCAAATATCCTGGCCACAATCATTATATTACCAGCCATTCCGCGCAATGAGGCTTATATCATCCGAACTCTTACAGACAGCCCTATACTTGTACACCTACATTCTATATATGATACAGTAGCCTCATTCTACATACAGCCTTAGAGCATGCAAGAATCTGTTGTCGTCTGAGCACCTTCTTGCCACGCCTAAAGTGATAAACCTATCTTTCAAACTCGATGGGATTATCCGCTCAAAGTCATTCTGTGAAATAGCCACCTACTCCTCTACCATATAATACGTGCTATGCGTGGATGGCTACGGATTTCGGGGCAAAAATGGCCATGGTTTGTTTTATCTACACTTGTAGAAAATAAGTATTTACAAAAAGACTTGGTACAATGATATATATATTATGGTTCCAAGTAGGTATCGTACGAAGGAGGGTTGATGGCGATGCAAACCATGCAGCCCCTTCCCTTCGATTCATTATTGAAATAGTCGCCTGATATCTTCGCTACCAGTAATGCTCAATAGTGAACCCATCTACCGCTGGTATTGGAACTTCACGACTATTACAGATGTGTGCGAGAGAAATGAGAAGATGGAATAACAGCAACGAGCCGCTAAGCGGCAGCCACCACATCGAGAAGGAACCGGTGATGATATGCCAAGTCCATTAGTTGGCAGGCAGGTGTCGTTGCTGTGCAAGAAATGTTGGTAAAGCAAACCCTAACTGGATCGTAGGTTTCGAACATAGTTCGCTAGCGACCCCTTGGAATGAACATTTTATTTTGGAGATCATTTGTGAGATTGAGCAGTCCATCGATAAATGCCATGCATAGTTTGTGGAGATAGCTAATGCAGATCACTGACACTCGAGCAACTGGTTTCAAGTGAAGCCACTTTCAAACCTTGAATCGCCATACCTCGTGAGCGAACTTTTTAGCATCCGTGTCGCCGCATCCTTTCATATACGTAATTCCTTGGATCATTCGGTGAAAACCAGCAGCATGAAACCACCTCAGGACAACGGACTTCCACGGTCTAGACTCTCATCACACCATCGAAAATTGTCCCAAGCCAAGACCCCTAGGAGCCGCTTTTGGCGCTCGCCATGAAAATCACTCATGTCACCTTGTCCAGTACCAGCCCGTCCCTCACCAGGATAAAGTATATCATGCCTAGAAGCCTGACTCCCGCAGTTGGGCTCAAGACCGCTATTGTAGCCTGCCGAAAGTATCCCGTTGTTGATAACTCTCAACAACATAGTGCGGGGTACAGTCCGGTACTTATTCCGCGTGAGTACTGTTACGCCGTAGGAGTACAAGTGACATACCCTACCGCCTCATCGCCTCATCGCCTCATCGCCCGACACCAGACCCGATGGACCCATCACTCGGTCGAGATCTAGGCCGATTATACATCATCATCGTGTGAAGAACGAATGCAGTGCCTTTGAATTCATGCAGAAACAATCAAAACTCGTACTACTCCTCCTGATCTCCACATTCTTGCTTCGCTACCCCTTGGGACAGGTATCAGAACGTCTCGGTGCACCACGATCATCGTAAGAGCAAGTAATCATAACAACAGGGAACCCCCACGTCGCTTTTCCACGTACTGCACTTGCAATTAGGTTTTTGGATACGGCATTTTATTTGGATTTATTCGCAGCATAAAGCAGCAACGTCCTCAGATGCATCACGAGAACAACAGATACTGCACGCAGCAGACTGCGATGCAGGTGCTGTAACATGTTCCTTTGCATGTATCTTGTATATATATATATATATATGAAGAAAATAAAAAGGAAGAATAACGGACGATGCTCACAGACTTGAGATCGAACGAGATCCAATACATATCTGTAAATCCCAGAACCTGAAGTATCACCCCATCTCGTGATCTCCGCATGATATCTCCATCTTCATCGGTTACAACCTAAGCCAAGAGCCTCTGTACACTGGAAGAATGTATGCAGGGACAAAACAAGACCATCTTGATTCTCATTCGATTAATAAAGTGATTGAAAAGTAATCCTGTACCAACAAATTCATGCACGTATCCGTTCCCCATAATTTTCGATGCTCAGGGGAAAGAAAGCCAATGCACGTGAACTCAGATGTACAAATGTACAAAGAAGCTGCTGTATCACTCCAGCAACAGAAACAAGCTAGCAAGTGCATACGAATCTTCGATGCGATGCCTCCTTGCGTCGGCCAGCAACGGCTTTTCGGTCAAAGATCGGGGTTGGGGTTGCAGATGAAACAGCTTGGAAATTTTGACGTATGCAGGTTCCCGAGTCAAGGCTAAGGGATGGATAAGTTGGGCGGCTGTGTAGGCTTTTCGGGGCGTGGTGTGAGGGTTCCACGTGAGTGAGCAAGATAAAGTGTAACGGGAGAAGCAAACATGGAGATTGATGCAGAAGTTCAGGATTCAACTGTGTGACGTCGGGAAAGGGAAGGCTGGGATTGTAGATGTGGGATTCGCCGGGCGTTTTCTTGGGAATCGAATTGGGCGGAGCAAGGTTGAACATGAGGTCTCAGCAAGAGGAAATAGAGAACTGTTGGAACAATAGAAGTTTCCACGACATTTGAAACAACACAAGTCAGATAACTCGGTGAATGGAACCCATCCATCTTGCAGTTTTCGTTCATGTACCAATCACCTGGTGAATGATAAAGTATTCATGTACCAGCAACCCGGGTTATCGAAGGTACGAACTGGTGGACATATCATATGGTGGATACGGTATGGAATGAAGTTTTTCACCTCAACCATACAATGCACACCCCAATGGGAAACACTTGCTTCATCCTTTCGTAATATCATACAAAGGAGATAGAGATTCAAATCCCTACTTGAGGCTTGAAATATCGTGAAACATTCCAGTCATATCTCAAATTCCTTTCTTTGTACCTGACCCAGTAACAATAGAGTCCTAACCTTAAGAAGATGAAAAAAAGCAAGCACAGTGAAAGACAAGACAAGACAAAACAAAACAAAACAAAACACAAAGAGTATTTGATTCAATCTGACAAACAGCCTAATCCGAAAGAGCAGTCGGGCTCATTCTGTTCCAATTAAGCCTTTGCGGCGTCGTCCAGAACATTCTCGCTTCCCCCTCACCTGTGCCCCTTCATCACACTCGGAGAAAAAAAATCTTCACCAAACGAGAAATTTGCAACCACAGAAAACAATAATATGCCGAAAAAAGGGAACATTAAACATACCAACGCGGCCGAGTACAGTCAGAGTGGTGGGAAATATTCAATCTCATTCCTAAGGAAGGCTTCCCGAGCAAAATGAGAGAAGAATTTTTCCCTACACTAATCCTCTCGGGTTCAGCTCAGCCCAATATGGATACACGAGCCACGACACAGCAACACGCAATCGTGGAAAGTGTTCTGCTACCATCATCATCACATCAATGCAAAACAGAATTACTACTGTATACCCGACATTGCAGATCCAGAGTCCATGACAGCCCAAGTCGAAACCCAAACCCTTGGATCCACGCACGAACCCGACGCCCACGACAAGAAACGGAATAGATGAACGACAGCAGCGCATTCACGGAATCGAACCCGGACTCGGAATCCACCACTCACTTGCTGCCCGGCCTGTCCCGTTCTCAACTCGGTGTCTACATTCACAAGGGTGATTGAGCCTGAAGGGTACAGGTCCTCTCCCCATAATGGGCACTACTCCCCGGTCGGCTTGCCCTCGAATGGCTGAGATCCTTTGCACAGGCCAAACTTCGATCTTGGGGCCCATCCAGCGTGGAATCACGTAGCCCGTTTCACCCTTGGTCCATGGCACATTGTGAATCCAATGATAAGTTCCACTCCTCGGGTTTCTATGGGCCGACCCAGATTTTAACCTTCAGCAGTTTGTGAAGGGGGGAGTATATATTTCGCTACCAAATTATGCCCTAACTGGAGGTGGATGCTGGATGGGCGGGGGGTTCTTGGCACCTCGCTGCCATTTCGACCGCTCCCAACTACAGTACTCCACGTGTATCTAAACCTCAAACTGTCAAACATCGAAAAGTCACTGATTGGGATTTCTCCACTCTCCACCCAATATGCGCTCAAAACACATAAGCATCGTAGAGCTGGACCCGCCCGATTCCAGACCTGGCGGAAGAGCAGCAAGCAGAGCCGGAACTATAATAAATAGCATGTATCCTTGTGTTGTATATGAGGTGAAGAAGTGGATGCCGTACCTGAGATGGAAACATGGTGGAGGTGTTGGCCGGGAGGGAGATCCGTCATGATGTGTGTATACATTTATGGGGTTGAGTTACATTGGCGGGGCGTTAGGTTACCGAAGGGGATACATGGATGGATATTGCTCGTATGGGTATGGTGACATCTATGGGAGCCTCGTCTAGGATTGCATTATTGTGAATCTACACAGTACATAATTATGAAAGATAAGAATAGGACAGTATTTCAGTTCGAGATGCTGTGTCTGAAAATGGTTATCTTGACCCATTCCTGTCTTGGGACCTCGATCATAAAGCAAACCTCGAAGGGCTAGCGAGGCGGGTAAACAAACGTACAGCTCTCCAACTTCATTCAGTTGGCTCTCCCTCTCGTATTACTCTACATGTCACCAACGGCAAACCCTCAGACTCAGCAAGAAAGGATCCAACCAATACTACCCAACAAAGGGCAAGGAAGGCCCTTCCCAAAATATCTCGTGCCTGGATTCGGAGCGATCATTGCGCAATTCTTCCTTGCCTCTCTTTCGTCCTTTTTCCCTTAACTTTGCATCGTTCCCCTTTCAAGCCTCTCCCT